>ML805413.1:151659-181854 GCA_009831015.1 Picea engelmannii | reverse complement strand
TACTTAACATGGACATTGGATTTTTTTTTGTTATTAATATTTTTTTCAAATGTCCCATGTCAACTCCATGTTGAGCATAGAAGGAATTACACATCTCCCTCATATTGAATTTTAGAAAGCACTTGCAATAAATAAAATTTAGTCATCTAAAATAATCTAATGTGTTACCTTCTTATAACGAATTAAATTGATTAATTTAATAATTAAAATAATTCTATATAATGATAATTTTATTAATGTGACCTCTACTATAATAGTACAAGATAATGTATTTCTTGCAAATACTATCTAGCTCGTAATTGCCTTTTCTTCTTGGAGAAAAATATAAAACACTATTTAATTGGCTAAGACCTTGTCTTCCTCTAACATAAAGAAACATGTTAAAGACTGAAGACATATAATACCCCCTTACGGACCACGAGTGGATTATTTCAAGTAGTGTGGTTTTCCTTGAATGACAATGATAAGTTAGCTCACATTTGTTGATAACAACTAGTAATAAATGTCTTCATTGTTAATTGACCAGAATTATGATAGGTTTTTATATCTTTAAGGAAAAAAAATTAACTTTAGAAAAGGAGTTGGATACAAATAGATAAATCTTAAAATGATGAAACCATAATTTTTAAATATAACTTTTTACATTTGAAGGTGGGGTGGGGAAAATATTAGAAATGTACTCATCTAAAAATGATGAAACCATAATTTTTTAAATATAATTTTTTACATGAACCTACCTAAAAGTATAAATAAAAAGATTAATTTTTAAATAAAATAATAATTTATAATTTTTAAGTAGAATTATTTAAATTTCTAAATACTTTCAAAGTTAAACTATTTTCTATTTTTTTCTTTATTTTTTCTAAATTGTTAATGTTTATTCATTTGCAATTTCATTCTTCAAAGTTAAACCATTTTCTATTTTTTCTTGTTAATGTTTATTCATTTATTTTATTATTAGTTTGTTGAGCAATTTCATTTTTTTTAAGTTAAACCATTTTTTGTTTTTTCTGTTAATGTTTATTCATTTATTTTATTATTAATTGTGGAGAAATTTCATTTTTTTATTATGAAGCTAGTTAGCTTGTACTCACTGTTTTCGAATTTGTCCATACATCCATTACTCCAACAACTTCTTCAATAACCTTATCTATTCACCAACTTTTTCCATGGACTCTCATGCGAAACCTGCATAAATGCTTTACTTATATTGAAATTGTTTTCGAATTTATCCATACATCCATTACTCCAACAACTTCTTCAATCGCCTTATCTATTACTTCACCAACTTTTTATCATGGCCTCTCATGCGAGACATGCATAAATGCTTTACTTATATTCAAATCATAACAGGTAATGCCACTGTGCAACTTTATTATTAGGGTAATGGTTACAAACAAATGCATAATCATAAGTGCGTTTATTATAATAAATAGTTTATGCAACTTGTTTAAATCCTCATCATAGACTTTCTTTGTATATATATAGTTCTAGATTTTTTATATTAATCATTGTTCATTTATCATGGACATAAACTCATCGTGATACCATTTTTTTATATAATAATGTGAAATAAATACATATTGGTGTTTTTATTATTATTGTAACTTTGTATTTGCAAAATGAAATTTTGTTGGTATTCTAGTGATTATTAAAGACTTATTGTTGAAGGTCAAAAAGTATTATTTCACAAAGAAACACATGTTTTAATGTATTTATGATTTATTTCACTTTGGGTCGATCAAAAGTATGCAAAGTAAGTACTCATTAAATGTATAATTTAACTTTTCATCTAATGAGTGCCTACACTTGAAATAGAAACACATGTTTTAATGTATTTATGATTTATTTCACTTTGGGTCGATCAAAAGTATGCAAAGTAAGTATTCATTGAATGTATAATTTAACTTTTCATCTAATGAGTGCCTACACTTGAAATTGAAATGAGTAAAGTTATAAAGAGATAGATGAATAGAAAAAATATTTTTCTTTTTTTTTTTTCTTTTAAAAATTCGTAACTTTTGTTTGATTATTTTAGCCATTATTTTATTTCTTTCCTTAAGAAATCCATTTTAGACCTCAAAATTTCTCTAATGGTTCCTCTTGAATCTTTGGGCAATTTTTAACAAAATTTCTCATACGCATGACAATAGTTGCAATTAATGGAAGTTACTCATAGCCTAAAACTTCCTGGTGATTGAAACAATCCATATTAATTTGTAGCACTTCTAGGAGGCCCTCATTTAGATCCATTTCTACACATTCTAGCAAATGACTATAGATTTCCTTTTGGTTCTACTTGATCAACGAATCAACTCAGTTTCTCCTAAATGGCTTTGAGAGTGATTTAATCCTAGAACATTAATGGGACATGAAAAAGTGTGATCCACATAGGGGGTTGTTGTGATCTCTTTTGGATTGAAGTCAAGAGACCAACAAGATAAAAACATTCCCCTTGATCCCATGAAATAGGGTTCTAAGTGAAAACTCCAGTCTCGATCCTCCCTATTATGAAATAGAAACACAAAATAGCTATGAATACATGCATATGTAAATACTTGACCTAAAATCTTATGCACCTAGTGCTTTGCTACCTATGTTTTTGTAGCTCTTGGACTAGATCAAAAGACTATAAAATTTCCAATCAATGCATGCTTGGAAAAAATAAGGTATATTCTCCTTAAACTTGGGGATATAAGCTCCAACTAGGAAATTGTTGAACCATTTAACAAATCTTATTTTCATTTAACAAATCTACTTTTCATGTGCCATGTCAATCATATGCCATGTCAAGTTCCTTGGATTAGATTTAATAAGTAATCATAATCTTGAAAACTTCAATATTAAATTGAAAAGAGTCTCCCATTATCGCTCCCATAGATCCATTATGGGTAAAAAGGTATGGGATATATTGAATTGAAAAGAGTCTTCCATTATCGCTCCCATAGTGGATCTATGGGTAAAAAGGTATGGGATAGATTTTGGTGGTACACACATTTGCAAACTAGATAGACGACACTACTTTAACTTCATAGCATACTCATGAAAATTGTAACCATAATCTATAAACAACGGGCATGATGTAGATAAGCTTATAAAGTTTGATTTTATTTACAAATAAAATAAAATTATCAACTAGTTTGATGTCTAGTTGTACTAATAATTTCAATATTATCAACATTCCACAATGCATGTTAGCATCGTGATTTACTCAATTAAGCATCATGTTTCATTCAACAAGTTGGAAAGAATATCTTCATCTTACTTTCACATATATGATAGTTGAGAAATAAAAATATTATACTAGATATTATAGTATTATTCTCACCAAAAGATTTTTTTATTCATAAACAAAACTAGTCTTAAACATTGTTTTATTTACATAATATCACATAGTGTCACATCCTACTTAATATAATGAAATACTATATTTAGATTTTTTCAAATGATACCATAATTCGAGTATGATTTATTGACGATTAATCCACTTTTTAACCATCATATTATAATATAATGAAATACTATATTTAGATTTTTTCAAATGATACCATAATTCGAGTATGATTTATTGACGATTAATCCACTTTTTAACCATCATATTAATAGCAATCACTATATTAATGAAAAACCATTAGGGCCTTACGTCAATAACACTAAGTCTACACTAGGTTAAGATTAATCATCTCTTTTGAATTGGATTTCAGAAAAATGTACTAAACAAATAATTAAGAAAATATATATTATCATAAGTCCCGGAGCAAGTATACAATAATGACCAATAAGAACAATAATAACCTAACCATGATGAAGCGTAAACAAATTCTCTAATGAAAATTATTCTTTATAATTGTAACCTAAAAAACAAAAAACTTTTGCAATAACCTTTTTGGAATTGGCAAAGCAAAGCAAACAATGAATTTCAAAAATAACCATTCGAGAATAATTATTCAAATCTCCCAATGCTATTAAAAAAAAACTAATCTCCAAAAATTAAATAAAAACCAAAAAACTTTTTGTATAACCTTTTAGGAATTCACAGAGCAAGGTAAACAATAAATTTCAAAAATAATCATCCAAGAATAATTATTCAAATCTCCCAATGCTGTAAAAAGCTATTCTCCAAAAATGATATAAAAAATGGCAAATACATGATGATGTTGAAAGGAAAATTACCTACATGCAAAAATCACATTAGCAATGGAAATTCCTTGCATTGTTGGTTGTGTTGTGTTCAAATAAGTTTATCTCTAAAAATCTTACACTAAGCATATTTAAGAACATTAACTAGTTATTATCATTACCTCTGTTGTGTCCGGTCAAAGAACTTGACTCTGAACAATTGTCTACTTGCAATGACTTTTTTGAATGGTTAAATGTTCCCACAAGTCCTATTGGCCATATGCACTTAAAGAGGAGGCTAATATACCAAAGAACAACGAGCAAATGATCCTGAAGATAGAAGTAGTTGAGCAGTAGGGTTACTTGTCTTGATACTTAGTACCTATGAAATTGAACAGTTATCTGTCAATAATTTTTCTTGTCCAGATTTTGAAGCATTGCAATGTAATAAATGGGCTTGAATTTTCTATTCACTTTTGGAAACATGCCAACGAAATTCCCATGCAGTCACATGCACATGCATGCTACTATATTAGGAATGTGCATGCATGCACTCTTTTGTGAGCAGATTGGGTAACTGGTGGATCTAATTATAATCAATTACTCTAACTATTTGAGAGATGTTATATATACGAGCATACCCATAGAGGTGAGGGTGCAATGTGTAGTAGAGTGTGTGAGCAAGACACAATATTGTGAAGTACAATGTGTTTGTGAGGAAAGGATGGTTGTATGCTTGTGTTGGCTATTGTAATTCTCCCTTGAATAATAAGAATACCGACTATCATTGCCCATGGTTTTTTCCCACATTGGGTTTCCACATAAATTACTCTGTCAATTGTGTGATTGTTGTTGTGTTGTATTTGGTTTTTTGTTCACAATTTTATGCTATGTTTTGCTTCCACTGCCTAACAAGTGGTATCAGAGCAGGTTAAGTATGTGTCACAGGTGAGCCAAGACGAATTGTGTGCAGGTTTCTTGTGAGTGCAAAAACCTTTGGATGTGTTTTTGACATGTAAGGATAAGAAAACTAAAGTACTAAAAATCCCAGATACTTTCTGAAAAAGAGAGGATGTGATTGAGTGAGTTTCAGGTCAGCAGCACTCCCTACGTAGTATTAGAGGCACATCAATGCTCTCACACTTCAAAAATAGGAAAAATTCATAAATCAGCACGCTTAGTTTTTACACCACAAAACATCGACAAATTAGCGCTCCCCCATCCACACTCAATCTCTTAAAAAAAAAAAGAGCTCCCATTCAAGCACCACAGGAGCGTCGATCTAAAATCTATGAATTAATTTTTTTTTGCATGGTATGAAATTCGTAGAGAATAAATTTAATAAAGCTGATGTCATGCACACCTTGTATGAAAAGGTGACTATTATTATTATATTGTGTGCTTAAAGGAGTGTTTTTAAGGCATAAGTGGGTGGAGGACGTATATCCTTTATCCTTTAAAAAGGTGAATCCTTTATTGTTTTAATAAAAGGTTTATATATTAAATTTTAGTAATAAACCTTTTAATTAAATTTTTTTGGGGAATTCAGTTATAATATAATAATACTTTTCCACTATAAAGACACTCAGTTTTCAGTTTTATGAGAAGGGCTTTTGCAGCTTTTTGCTAATGGCAAAAGTGCAGAGTTTAAAGTTTGAGGTGGAAAAATTCAACGGTAAGAATAGCTTTGCGCTATGGAAGCTCAAGATGCAGAATCTGCTTGTGCAACAAGAATTGCAAAAAACATTGGCTAGAAAGACAAAGAAACCGGCAAGCATGACAGAACAAGACTGGGAAGAACTGGATGCAAGAGCCCTCGATACCATTCATTTGTGTCTAGCAAATGAAGTGTTGTTTAACATCGTTGAAGATGAGACAACAACAGGTTTGTGGAACAGACTGAAGAGGAGACAACAACAGGGTTGTGGAACACACTGAAGAGTCGATATATGACAAAGTCCTTGAAGAACATAATCTTCTTGAAGAGACAGTTGTACAAGAAGATATGAAAATTGTTGATCACTTGAATGTTTTCAGTACTCTGATTTGTCAATTATCTAGTATGGACGTAACGTACAAATATGAAGACAAGGTTGTTATGCTACTGTGTTCATTGTCTGAGTCTTGGGATCATCTGGTCACAATTATGTGGTTTAGCTCAACAGAGGCCATTGATTATGACATTGTTTTGGAAGCCTTTTTATCTGAGGAGATGAGGAAAAGATCCAATAAGGAAACCTCAACAACAGAAGAAATGGTGGTCAGAGGTCGATCTACAAAAGGAGGGAAAGATCACAAAGATACAACTAGGTCTAAGTCAAAAGATAGTAAGGGTAAGGCAAAATGTTGGTTATGTGACAAATCTAGACATCTCAAGAAGGATTGTTGAAAAAGACAACAAGCATCCAAAGAGGACTCAACAAAAGAAGCAAATTCAGCAACATGTATGGTTGATGAAATTTTGTTTGTCTATTGTGTCTCACCACCTGTGTTCACATAGAAGGTGCAAGGAAGTGATGGTTGAGTCATCGTGAAATAAAAAAAAATGTATTTACTTTGTAATTGTAAAAATTATTGATTGCATGTAAATAGGCATACGTCTGTAAGACCTGAATAGGCATGTGTACCCCTGGTTTATTGGGCCACCTATGAAAAAACTAGACATAGATTTAGATAGATTGAATATGTGGGGGGGCATGTATGTTGGGTTAACTTTGACTCGGTGAAAGAATTAATGACTTAAATCTATTTTTTAGGTCAAAGCACGTGATTTTTTTTTTGGGTCCATGTTTTTTGGGTATCTTGTGGTATTGTGTTCAAGGATTGCATGTAATGAAGCCTATAAAAGGCTTGGTGAACTCCATTGTAAATGGGCCTAGAGGTAAGCGATAAAGGCTTACTTGGTCCGCTTAGCCAGATTTGGTCAAAGTTGTTCAAATGCAAAGTTCGAGGTGGAGAAGTGTATCCAAATTAGAAAGGTGGGTTTGTATAAAGGTTGATGTATTACAATGTCAATCAAGTGTTTGAGAATATATGATGAAGGTAAGTTCATATCCGTGGAACTTAGGAAGTATTGCAAGGAAGCAGGGATCGAATAAGCATGTTCAGTAATGCCAAGTTGCAGCAATAGTTGTGGACAAAAACGGTTGTGCTATATGGTAACTCGATCACCATCGATTGCAAAAGACAGGAAGATTCAGGAAGAGGTATGAATAGGTCATCTAGTAATTACTCAAATGTGAAATTATTCCACTGTGATGCTTATGTTTTTTTATCAACACTCTAAGTGGGACCCAGATCAAACAGGTAGATCTTTGATATGGTGATGATGTTAAGGGATGCAGACTGTGAGATCCTACTACCCACAGAATCATCATGGACAAAAATGCAGTGTTTGATGAATCTCCCTTTATAAAAAATGAAAGGTTCAAAGCATGACTGGTAGTAGAAGGGTATTTTGAAGTTATTGATTTCTTTTTGTGTTAGTACAGCTAGATGTTAAAATTGTTTTACATGGAGTTTTTTGGATAAGGGGATGTGTTTGGAACAACCAAAATGATTAGTTCATAATCACAACAAAAGATTTGTTTGCAAACTCAAGAATCACTCTATGGCCTGAAGCATGTGAGACAAATGGTGCAATATGTTTAATTCCTTCCTAGTGAGCCAAATTTTACAAGAAGTGAGTATAACCATTGTGTTTATGGTATATTCATTATCTTGGTCTTATATGTTATGCTTGTTGCAAGCACAAGCATGGTTGTGATCAACAGGTTGGCTCAATTGGTTAGGACAATTGTTATGAAGGATATGGGAGCAGCAAAATAAATCTTGGGCATGGAAATACAGAGAGATGAAAATGATGGTAAGCTTGGTTATCGCAACAAAAGTATGTGGTGAAGATACTCATGAAATTCGATATGAATAATGTGAAACCGATAAAATCACTTTGGCTTTTCATTGTAATTTTTCTTCAGGTTTATGTCTTGAGTATTAAATGACGAAGAAGAAAAGGGTTATATGTCTTGAGTATTAAATGCTCGTAGAAAGTTTGATGATTGCGATGGAGAAATGGTCAACGTTTCACATGCAGTTGGTGTTGTTAATAGACACATGGCAAAACCAGGTGAAGAGAATGTAAATGGGTGCTTCAAACACAAAAGCACAAGTATCATTTATAGTGATTGCAATGATTTAGTCTGTGGTTATGATTCATGAGATTTGGACGAGAGGAGATCTACCTCATGTTATGTTTTGAAAGAATGCAAGGATCTATTAGGTAAGTTTGGACAAGTACAAGATGTGGTGGTGGTCAAAGCATTGTGCATTTGATTAACTATCTAGTGTATCAAAATGAGACAAGTGCATCAGTTTATAAGATAGGTTAATGATGGAGGCATAATGGTCCATACTGGAGTGAATCATGTAGGCATATTCACGTAACAATATTGTTAGAGAAGTTGTGGAGTTGTTATGGTGTTTGGCTTCTCTTGGCTTGCAAAAAATGTGATGAATTAATTAAGAACATGATATATTAGGTAAATTGTTCTCAAGGTGGAGGATATTGTTGGAAACATGCCATCGAATTTTCCATGCGATCATATGCACATGCATGCAGCAATATTAGGGATGTGCATATATGCAATCTTTTGTAAACAGATTGTGTAACTTGTAGATCTAATTATAATCAGTTAGTCTAACTATTTGAGAGATGTTATATATACCAACATACCCATTTAAGTGAAGGTGCAATGCATAGTAGAGTGTGAAAAAGACACAATATTGTGGAGTACATTGTGTTTGTGAGAAGAGGATGGTTGTATGTCTATGGTGGCTATTATAATTCTTTCTTGAATAATAAGAATACCGACTAACATTGCCCGTAGTTTTTTCTCGCATGAGTTTCCACATAAATCACTCTGTCAATTATGTGATTGTTGTTGTATTGTATTTGATTTGATTTTCATAGTTTTATGTTATGTTTTGCTTCAGCGTCCTAACATTTACACTCAACCAAAACAAAACAAGTTAATGTCTCTAATGGCAGAGAAAGTTCTTCTATGAACTAATAAAAAATCCATCTTCCTCTATTTTTACGGCTCTTAACCTTTACGTTTAACTTGAGGCATCGGGTTGCGAGAAAGCACAAAGTTTGTGAGATTGATGTGTAGTCCGAACCTTATATAGATTGATGTATTTAAAAATTTATTGATAACACAAATTGCCAAGAATAATAAAACCTTTCATTTGACCAAATGGTACTTTAATCCATTCATAATCCTCTGTAATGGTGAGAAATAAATAATTATTACATATCCTTCTTACCAACTGCTCACCCAACAAATGGTACATGAATAAACTACTCCAATAACTAAATATAGAAACATGAATCATATTAAGGGTTGCTAAAATATATAATGAAAATCTCATACACTACACCTAACATAAAGTTTTATAAAACTAGAAGAGGGGAAACATAAAAATAAAAGCCTTCTATGTACAAGGAAAAGAGTTAAATTAAAACAAATATGTTATGGGATATATAAGATAGGTCACATGTACCAAGATTTCTTTTGAGTTTAAGAAAGAAACCACATTTGGAAATAGGTTATAAATATACAGGTGCCAAGATTTGGAAATAGTTATATATGTATAGAGGTAATAAATACATTGGGAATGGAAATATTTGATTTTGAGTTTAAAGTGAAAATAAACCCCAAAAAGCATTGCAGGACAGCAGTCGATTACCCCCCGTGCAGCTGAATCAATTGTTGGCTTGCACAAAGCGGGCAATATGCTGGATCAGTGCTTCTGTACTCCCTGCGTCCTGCTTCAACGCGTAGAAACCATGTTTCTCTTCTTCAAACACGATCGTCTGAACCGCTTTACCGTATTTTATAAGAGTCTCGTAGTATGCCTTTGCCCTGTCTCTCAGCATGTCACGCCCCCCGATAACAATCAAGAGCGGAGGCAGAGTCGCCTCAGCCAAGGTTGAGTAATCGGACCACGCGGCGAGCGGATTGCTGAATGGATGATCTTTATTAGCCCCCTCAGGCAGAGCCATCATGCGATTCCGAACACTTCGCTCCAATTCCTCCGGCGATTCGATCTCCGACGGAGTGCGTTGCTCCCCACCGAAGGAAGGCTGCACCATCACCGCCCCACTGATTTTCAGATGACTCCAGTCGTTGCCCTTCACAATAACATGATGCACGACGTTTCCGCCCGCGCTATCGCCCACAAGAAACACTCTGGAGAAGTCGGCGTGAGACTGCAGCCACGGATCCCCATCTCTTCCATTGTCGTCGTCTCTCTTTGTCGCTTCCGAGCGGAGCCACGATAAGGCAGTGAGGCAATCATCGTAAGCAGCTGGGAGGCGGTGGTTGGGAGCAAGCCTGTAATTGACGGAAACAACAATTGCTCGTGCAGCATTGGCCATTCTAACACACAGCGTCTGGAAACAGCGCCAGGCCGGAGAGCCCATGATGAAGGCGCCGCCATGGAAAAAGAGGCAAACAGGCATCCACATTCTCTTGTCGTGATCAATTTGAGTTGGCGGAAGATAGATCCGCAGCCACAAATCGAGATTCTGGTCCAACATTACGTCCTTGGACGCCACTCCACAATCCTCAGGTCGAGAGCCCTCCGGAGACGGCGGAACAGCCGTGGCCAGCGTCTCGATGTTCATATCAATCAGTTTTTTTTTCCACCAAATAACGCACTAACCAATTATCTGGAATGGAGAAATGTAGAAGATGTAATGCAGGGATGTAGAGTATATATAGAACACGCGCACTCGATTAGCGACTTTGAAAGCTTGCAGAATCCGTGATCTTTCAACGAGGAGTTGTGTTTACTGTTGTTGGTTCGGTGGGTAAATCCGATTTGAAAGCATGCAGAGTCCGTGATCCTTCAACAACAGTAATTATGTTCCTAGATGTGTCTTGAAGCATGTCACGGTTGAGCTCTGTGCTGTCAGCGCTATTAACGGGAAAAGTTGGAGGAGGCCATCAATATGAATTACCATGCAGCAAATGAACCATTAAATACATAGATTTAATTGTACCCTCCAGTATATGAACCATTAAATGCAGCGATTGAACTATTAAAGGTGTAATAAATGCACCGTCTTAAATTGAGATGGAAGAGTATGACACACGCAACACTACATCAAACACACTTCTGAATTAATGTAAAGATGCATACTAGCATACCCCTAAAGCAGCAGGGAAAAAGGAACGCAGAAGTGAATCACGACTATATGTTGTTGTTTGAACACGAGAGAAATGTGTTAGATGATTTATGGAAAATTAATAGAGGATTCATTGAATGGTCTTCATGAATAATATATTAAAATGATTTTGTAAAAAATTAATAATTGTTATATTTGATTTCTAAATGTATATAGAAGATTTTTTTTTTCATGAGAAACAATGTTTTTGTTTATAAGTAATATTAATTAAAAGGTAAAAGCAAACAAGATCTTTATGTGGGGTTGTCTTTGAAATGTACATATGACCATAAAAGATGTTACACATGTTGATCATTTATTAAAAATAAATGTTCAAAATAATAATGATGCTTTGAGTGGGCTTCACCAAGTTTTCTTCTAATTTTTTCGTTTCAGGATATGTAGCTATGGATTGTTGGATTAAGAGTAAAGAGACACTAATGATACCTTGCTAAGAACATCAATGAATACTGATGTTTAAGTGTTACCTCCTAGCAATAAATGTATATGAAATGTGTGTGGACTAGAAGGAACCTATCTTTAGTTTATCATTGTGGTCTCGGTAATGATAGTTATATTGATTAAAGATCAAGTTTGGGTAAAGATAATAAAGGAAATGGCATTATATAGTGAGTGTTGGAGGCAAAAATAACAAAGAAAATGGCATTATGGTGAATGTGGGATTAAAAAACATGAGGTATGTAAGATAAATGTGATATCAGTTCTCATATTGACAAGAATATACAATGTTCATAACACATGAATTCAATTGGGGGTTTTCACAAAACAAGATGTCTAAGATTTTTTGGAAAGCTTTCAATAAGTGAGACATAAAATAGTGCTTACACCAATACGGTGGTAGGATATTTATTTAGGTGTAAGCTATGTAATGGATTTAATTTTATGGAATGTACACCATTATGTGATGAGCCAATGTTCATTAACTAACCAAGCATTGGAAATGAAAACATTGATGTGTTCTTGAAAATCTAACCCCTCTTGTTGTCCTTCGAAAAATTACATTTTTTAAAGGTGTTTTTTGAATTACCTTTATAATATGATTAAAGGACTAAAAAGGATTTAATTTTGATCAATACTAGAAAGCACACGATCTCATTCCTAACCCATCAAAAACTTGGTGTATTAATCTAACCATCGATAAACTCAAAATCATTGGTGTTACTAAGATATGGATTTGAAAGTGGGTGATTGGTTTTTTTCCAAATATTATATAGTTATTAGAGTTTATGGCATATAAGTAAAAACCTATAGATTGCATGTCCTTCTAACCCCAAGGATGTTTTCCTTATATTTGTTTGATAAATATTCAACATATATGAATTGCATTTTCATCCCAAGCATCAGAAGCTTTCTTCCTGCTACCTTTGAATTTTTTCTTTTATGTAATTGATACTTCAAAGGAAAAAAATCATATCAATATTCTAAAATCATATGGCTTCGAGGAAGATGATCCATGGATGTATGATCTTTATAATATCATCTTAGACATAAGGGAATCCTTTGAGTTCAAAGCCTGAGGAAATGCTAGATATATAAAAAATTAAAATTAGTTAGTAGGAGAATAAGTAGATTCATGAAGGGGAAAAGCAACAGTCAAGGAAAGAAGTTGAAGGGGTCATGTCAATAACTCAAGAAAATCATAACGATAATAGTAACCATACATTCAACATACAATGGTAGAACACCATCATTTATAAACAATTAAGGTGGCATGCCTAATTCCCACCAACAAATAACATTGATGGATGCATCATGTTTCTGAAAAGAAAAAAAATGTCAAGATGCTTATGGGCATAGCCTTAGAACGATTTAGACAAACTTAAACAAGAAAATGAATTAGTAACTCTATCTGACTCTATCTTTACATATGTGATATCATGTCATGCCCAGTATTATTATCAACACATAAATAAATAATTAGTAAATTTAGAGAGATCTCATCGAGATATTTGATGCAATTGTGGACCCATATTATTATTAATATATAAATAAATAATTAGTAAATTCAGAGAGATCTCATCGAGATATTTGATGCAATTGTTGATTAGGTTTTCAACTTCTACCATTATAATGTTATAAACATTATAAACCCTAGTCGACTGCATAGTTAGTGGCAATTTTGTTTTTCGGCTGCAAACTCATCAACCATTTCATCTTCATGGACACCTATAATGAATTTCATCACTAGCCGCTCCCAAAATAGATTCAATGGTTTTTTTTTATTCAAATTGAAGAAAGAATAATTTGTAAGAAATAGTACCTGTCAAGAAAGATATATATAATAACCTGGGATAATTAATATAAAACGGGTATGCTTGCTATAATTTAGATCTTCCAAAACTAACGATCAAAAAAGGTTTGTGGATGATCTTGTTTGTTGCCTCTGTAACAACATATCAATTATCTTGTTACTCTGTCTCTAAAGGCAAGTCTCTATAAATGATATGATCATTAATATGGAGGGTTGTTTGGATGTGTATTATTTTTTGTCTACCAGTGCTTTGAAGCCCACTATCATTCCTAAAATCAAAATTATTCAGTCATTTTAGCCAACACGAGTTGAAAAAAAAAAGAGCACTAAAATCTCCTACAAATACCCTTTTAGCCACACCAAAAAGAGATCACTAAAATCTCTAACAAATCCTTCGAATGGTTGAAGCTCACAAATTCGAAAGCGTTCATGCCCTGGGAAGTGGCGATCACTATAGGAATCTGAGGAAGGAATCCATCGGAGGAGATGTTTTGGGCGTTTGAAGGGTGTGGTCTGCAGGTGTTGGAAAATATTGGGGGCATCGTCACACCATCGCTCATTATGTCTCTGTTGCCGCCGTCGCTACCGGCTTCACTTGAATCGAGTGGTTGCAATAAAAATGGAAGTGGTCGTGTCTGGATCATTGTGCAAAGCCGACCTCTTGTTTATCGTTACAAAGGAGGAGGTTCGTTACAACTCTTACATAGCTACTACTGAAAGTGATAATCCCTTTAGGCTTCCTTTCCTTCAATCGAAAGTTGGAATAAATCCTTGTACGTTGCTTGTACTCGAGCAATAAGAGAGTCTAGGATGCCATGATTTATAATCTGGAAGAAATCCCACTTCTCTGCAATGCTTGAAATTAGTTCTGTGATTGTTTGATTTTGATCATGATGTTGCGAGAGAAGGCTCAAACCGTGTTAATTGATAATGGGAACATGGAGGTCCTCCTGTACTAGTTCCTTCTCCACTTGGCTGAACCACTGTATTTTGCGTCTACCAACAAAGGTAGAAAAACTGGAGAAATGGTCTTGTAGGCTCGACAGAGATGAAACATCCTTTGCTTCGTTCAAATTAAATCATTTTCTTCGGTAGGACTCAAGCCAACAATGGCGTGATGACCTCCCGGTCGTGGGTTAGTGACTGATGACCTCCAGGTCGCAGGTCACATTTTGAGTCGGCAAGGAGAAGTGGGTCGGAGAAGGCCAAGAATGCATTCACGTGGCACTTGATGATTAATTGGACAAACACACCTACGTGGCACTTATTGATTCATCATGGACAGACAATGAAAGGCTATAGAGGAACCTCCCCTTAAGGAATGCCTTCGGCGTAATAAATATAACATGATGCAATTTTCATGGTTGAGAAAATATCTCAACCTCACACCATTTTAGGACTCTTTGTTGGAGAGAATCTCTCTCACAACTATCTAGATCTAACCAGACATTCTACTTAGATAACTAATAATAATCACATCCAAATATATGAGCACACATAATACAAGTAGTTATTATATATTCTAACACACCGCAAATCCATGCACCTCATTAGATTATAAGTAATCTTCATGCTTATTAAGTTGGATCCATGTCACAAATCGTCTTCGATCCATGTCATAAATTGTCTTTTCATTGCCTAATGGAATCATAAGGCGTTTGGTATGACACATTGAAATCCTTAGTTTAAAGGTTTTAAGTTTTGGTTTTTTTGGATAATTTTTTGGGGATATTTGTCCAAAATCTGGTGAGAAATTGTTGTATTTGTATATTTGAGTAATTAATTATGTGTAATCTGAGTGCTTCGAGAGTTCTTTCACAAGCTCAACTCATTTTTGAATTTAAAAATGCAATTTAAACAACAAAAAATTGTGATTTGGGATTCCTCCAAAAAGAACAATTAGACAACCCCATAAGTAATTTGCATGCTTATTAACTTCTACACATGTCACAAATCTTCTAGGAGAATGTTAAGGTGTTTGATATGTTACATTCATATTGTTTCACATTAATGGAATTGGGTGGATGAAGAATTATTGAAATGATAAATTGTATTGTTTAAATTGTAATTCTAAATATTTAAATAGATTTAAAATTTTAATTCATACGTATTGAAATTATAATTTTAAAGAACAAACAATAAAAACAAGAGTTGTTATGATGGTTGTATATCTGGTTAGACCTTTGTATCATTTCATGGGCTCCTAATATTAAGCACTATGTAGTGAGTCAATCATTGGTTCACATGTTTGTTTAATGATGAATAGTGTATATAGAAGTCACATAAGAGTATGCCCCTTATCACACAAGCAAATGGATCTCATACACCAATTTAGTGTCTTGCTTACTTTTGAAATTTTGAATCTATTTAAATAATTAAAATTGCAATTTAAATTTAAAATTTTGAATCTATTTAAATATTTAAAATTGCAATTTAAATAATTTACTTATTATATAATGTTTAATATTTTAACCACACTCTTGGATTTTGTGTTAAATATACATATAGAATCTGAAAAAAAAACCTAGCTCTGCATGCATCGACCTCCTCCCGCAGACAAATCCGCTACACCCAAGGCCGTCGTGCTGCACCAGGCCGACTCACTAATCTCTCAAAATGAACCCAGAAGGGTGGGGGGGGAGGAAGCCCCCTCTTATAGGAACGTAGCTTCAAATGATAGAGAAGGATTGCGGGTGAAGAAACCTGACTTTGAACCACCGCCACACCTGTGAGAACAACTCTTAGCCAAGGAACGGGGGTTCGGAAAAGAAATGGAAGTGGAGTGGAGCACGTTTCATCCAAAGGCATATCGCGGATGGGAACCAGGAAAATGCATCACCCAATCAAACAAACCACCAAGGTACACCACTAGCTCAACCAGGGTTGGGGAACACATCTAGTTCATGAGAGAGAATTCTCTCATCGACAATTTTTTGGGCCTATGGCCTTCTAAAAGAGACCTCATGAGATGGATCAAATATTGGTGGAACCCCAAGGGAGATTACGAAGTGCAACTCAGTTCAAAGGGGTTTTTTACAATCATCCTCTACAATTTAGAAGATAAGGATAGGATATTTGACAATGGGCCATACTTCTATAACTCTGCAGGACTATTCCTCAAGTTTTGTATGGACAGTTTCAACCCAGAGAAAGAGGACTTCACCATGGCACTAGTCTGGATCAGACTATATTCTCTACCGCATGAATTTTGGTTGGAGGAAATCCTCATGGGAATAGGGAACACAATGGGAAGATATGTGAAATCATCTGAGGCTACAAAGTAGAGGAAATACACTTGCTATGCATGAATCAGTGTCTACATGGACATATCTAGGGCTCTGTCAAGCTCAATAACCCTAGAATACCAAGATGAAGACTGAAATCAAACAATGGACTATGAGTGTATCCCTTTCCACTGTAGGAAATGTCATGATCATGGTCATCTCTTCCACGACTGTCCCTTGAATGCCCAAAACCCAAAAGTAGGGGAGGGGAAGCAAAAGGATGGTTATATCACAGTCACGGGAAGGAAAAAACAACCCCCAGAAAACAAAATCAAGAAAACTCTTAGAAAATCCCCACCAAAAACTCCTTCGACATTCTCAACCAACTCTCAGAGGAAGAGGAGGTAGGGAATCTACACAAAAAATACAACCAGGACAAGGAAAAGGGCAAGGCCAAGCACCAAACAGAATCAACCAAAGAGAATCATCAAGAAACAATCCCAACAACCCAACAAAATGTGGAAAATCCAGAGGATGGGGGGGATACTTTAATGCAACTAGATGAACAAGATCTGGCGGATATAGACCTAGAAAAAATGGAGGAGGCCTTCAATAGAAAAGAGCTGCAAACCATCCCAGTAGAAAAACTCAGAAAAGTGCATAAAGTTTTCATTGACTCTACTGCGGGATCTACCTCTACATTAGGGATCTCCTTAGACCCAGCCTCCGAGCTCAAATGTACCTCCCTTGAAAGCAAGTGTCGGGGCCGCAAATCCACACACCAACTCATCAAGGAAGTAGGAAACTACATGCTTAACTCGGGGCAGATCCAGAAAGTCACCAAAGGGTATCTCAATCCACCCCCCAAATCATCATGATGAAGATTATAACATGAAATATAAGAGGGCTTAATGGAAGATCTAAACAAAGGACTCTTCGAGGCATCATTCGTGTAGAGAATCTAGACATTCTCCTTCTATAGGAAACAAAATGTGCCAAGATGAAGCGAAGGACATTTTCCAATGCTATTGGAGGACCTGTAACTTCACTCATACAGACTCAAATGGGGCTGTAGGGGGGCCTGTCAATCTTATGGAACCCAGCTACAGTCACCATAGACCAACCCTTATCCACGGTGGTCATGCTCACAACTCACTTCAAAGTAATAGGCTCTAACAAAGAAGGGGTGATTACAAATGCTTATGGGCCCCAAAGTGCTCAAGACAAATATTTGTTCATGGGAAGAATAACCACTATAAGGGCACTGCTGGGATCAAATCATTGGTTGATTAGAGATTATTTCAACATCATCCTCACACTGGATGAAAAGGCGGGGGGCACCAAGCGGCTGGACCAGGATAGTAGTAAGTTCTGAACCCTCATCGAACAACTTAATTTAATAGACATAGAAACTAGAAATGGTGTCTTCACTTGGTCCAACTGCAGATTGGGGCATCAACATGTGGCAAGTAGACTAGATCATTTCCTCATCTTAGAAACACTTTTGTTGGAGGATCCAGTCCTTGAAGTCAACATCCTCCCAAAAGTTGGCTATGATCACTAGTTGGTCGCGCTAAGTCTAGACATTGTAAGTCTAGACATTGGGGCCATGCCCAAGCTCAAACCCTTCAGATTTGAGAAGTTCTGGCTCAATCACCCAGACAGTTAGAAAACCAGGACCGCGGAGCAATAAAATAAAACAAATGTAGAAACAAAACACAGAAGACACACAATAAAAGAGAGACACAGATTTACGTGGTTCACCTAGTGTGGGCTACGTCCACCAGAGAAATTGCCAGATCCTTCCTTTATTATTATCCAGCAAATGAAGGGATACAACCTACAGTAAAACCTGCTGTAACTTCCTCTTCTTTCTCTCACAGTCTCCTTTCTCAGAATACAATATTCACCATCATCCATAGCCGCAATACATTTCCCTCATAAAAGAGGGTTTCCTTCTAGGGAAAAAAAACCCTAACATAATCTCTACCGTTAGATCTGCAACCTTATAATGAACGGTCCAGATTTACAATGAAATTACAATATACTTTTACAAGGCAATTTTTGCTTCAGGGGCTTCGCCCCCGAACCCCCGCTTGCCCCCAGCCGGGGGGATATCCCCCTCGGACCCCGCAGAGGGGGTACCCCCCCTCTGCACTCCCCCGCATGGAAGAGTGTACATACTTCTAGGGTGTAAATACTTCATGGGGTATAAACACGGTTGAAAGCAAGGACCTCTAACTCAGGAAGATAATCAGGCTCCACAACCAACACAGACTTTCAAAACCTCTCCAAATCTTGGTGGGAACAAGTAGAAATAGATCATGGCACGTGCATGTATAAATTCCAGCAAAGACTAAAAAAAATCGAAGTACAACTAAAGAGATGGAATAAAAATGTATTTGGAAATATTCTATAGAGGAAGCGGGAGATTGAGCAACGACCAGAAGCACTACAAAAGGTATTTATTGTAGGAGAAAGAATGACAACCTTGATAAAGGAGGAAGAGTAGCTCTGAACAGAACTGAAAGAGCGACATGAGCAAGAAGAAATACTCTGGAGATAGAAATCCAGAGCGCAGTGGCTCAAGGAAGGAGAAAAGAACACCAAGTTATGCCACAGTTCCATGGTGCACAGAAGATACATAAACATAATCACTCAACTAGAAGAAAACTAGGGAAACCCCATCCAGGATCACACAGGCATAGAAGAGGAATTGACAAAATACTATAAAGATCTTCTCACGGAGCCCATAAAGGATAGAATGCCTACTATTTTCAAAATCACAAGGCAAATCCCTCCCTAGATACACAAGAAAAAAATGAAGCAATAACCAGGCCAATCACTCAAGAGGAAGTGGATCAAGCAGTCAAAGAGATGCCCCTCGGCAAAGCCCCAGGGCCAGATCGTTTCATAACAAACTTCTTCCACTATTGTTGGCCACTGATCTAAGAAGAAGTCTGGAAAGTAGTTGAGGAATCTAGAACTTCAGGGCAAGTTCTTTTGGCCTTCAACGCCACCTTCCTCACTCTCATTTCAAAGGAAGAAAGGGTCACACATCCTAAACAATTTTGGCCAATAGCACTCTATAATGTAATCTACAAAATCATCACGAAATTCATCGCCCTACGACTCAAACCGATCTTTCCATTCATCATCTCCAAAGAGCAAGCAGGCTAAGTGGAGGGAAGGAAAATCATGGACAGTGTCATCCTAGAACATGAGTTCATTCACTCACTGAAGTCAACGAGAACCCTATGTATGCTCATCAAGCTTGACCTCTCTAAAGATTTTGATAGAATAAGCTGGAAATACATGAGCTCCCTCCTTGAAGCCTTTGGCTTTGATAACCTCTAGGTAGCCTGGATCATGCAACTCACATCCTCATCTTTCTTCTCCATCCTCATCAATGGAGTGCCCTCCTGACCCTTTTCTCCCACCCATGGTATGCGGCAAGGGGATCCTCTCTCCCCCTTCCTTTTTTTCATAATGGCGGAAGGCCTTGGGTGCTACATGAAGGCCTCAGTAGAGGATGGCTCTCTCAAAGGTCTACCACTCTGTAACCTCCATCTAGCTCCCTTCCACAGTCAATTTTTCGATGACACTCTTTTGTTGAATACCCCAATGGCCCAGGAGGCTAACAAGCTCAACATCATCATCACCGACTTTGTCGATGCTTTAGGCACCTCCTTAAACCTCGACAAGTCATAGCTCTACCTTTCAATACCGCAGTGGTAATCTAGAACCATATCTCCCGACTTCTGGGTATCCCTAAGAGGTCCCTTTCGTCTAATTATTTGGGTGTTCCCCTCACGGGAGCCACCACTCGTAACATTTCCTGGGCAAACCTTCTACTTTCCATCTCTAATAGGCTTAGTAATTGGACCTTCAGATTGCTTAACCTTCTAGCTTGCCTGGTTCTTCTAAAATCCGTACTCAAAGCCCTGTCGGCTTACCTCTTCACCGCCTTATCATCTCCCCAGTCTGTCATCAGAGCCATCTGAAACCTCTAGCGTAGCTTCCTGTGGCATGGCCATCAACCAAACAAGAAATGGGCATTGGTGGGTTGGGACAAAATCTGCAAGCCCAAATCCTTGGGCGGGTTGGGCCTCAAAGATCCTGGCAAACTCAATCCAGTAATGGGGGATAAACTTTGGTGGCACTGGCTCAAGCATCCCATAGAACTATGGGAAAAAATTTGGAAAAGGAAATATGCGCCCAATACCAGAGAGGAGCTTAAAATCAGACTCAATGATCAGATCCATGGATTAAATATCTGGATTGTTCTACCTTGCGTCTGATTTTGTACTATTGGCATTGTTTTTGGGATCATTGGCACTTTCCACTCCTCAGGACACTCCTTGACCTCCATCTAGATGTCTTGCTTCATCACATAGTAACTCAGCTATAACCACTCCTTGGTTGGATCCCTCTTTACATGTAGCCACATGTTATGGCACGATGCTTGGAAATTTTCTATCTATCCAAACTCCTGGATAGTTTATGGGGAAATCCTCCACGTGTCTGCTAACCTAATATGAATCTCCTTCAAGTACAAATCAAATACGTCGTTGTTTATCTTCTTTGTCTTTGGGTCTATTGTGCTTTGAAGCAACGTGTAGTGGGATGCGCCACACTTTCTTGTCCTCTGCAACAACATATTGTATGTTGGTTCTTTCCATCCTACCAGTGCAACGAGGATGAGTAAACACGAGTAATGGACCTCAAAGCCCCAATCTTGTGTGTCCTTGAAATCCTCTAAGAATGAGTTAAGTAGGTAAGGGTCCCAGCTCATCGAGCTACCCTTCGCGCATTGCGCTACATCTGCTACCACTCCCACTGGTACTTCCTCCTTTCTTTACTTGTGCATTAACTTACAACCTAACAACCTTGTCGAAAATTTCATTGCAGGATCGTTAATGTCATTGATCTTGATTCCCCTGTTATGTCTCTTTGTGCCATACTTTGCCTTTATTTCGTCGGAGATGGATTTTGCTTTTTTTTGTCCCTTAAGTACTAATATGGCTTCTCCCCATCCATGGGTAGCCCTGTGATTGCTACGATCAAATCGAAATTGATAGGCATTGGCCTATCCATCCATAGAATTCTTCCATGCACCCCTTCTAGGAGTTTCTTCACACATTCATTGATGTGTTTACCGTGCCTAGAGTGCAATATATTTAACAAATTCATTATTCTTGTATTGTATAGTCCCAGGATCCACTATGCAGGCTCCAACAGTGGTGCGCCTGATGGGCCCTCTCCCCTGCTCTCCAAATATTGTTTTGGCGCCAAATTTGGGAATTTAACTGTGTCAGATACATCCTGATCAGAGTATTTGATGGTATCTACTCCTCCCACCATCTCATCTTTGACCTTCACTCTCTTGGGGATCTTTGCCATTATGATTTGCAATTCTGCCTGTGTACGCAATATTCCTTGCGCACTGCTCTCATCTTGCACCTTATTCTTCCCTTGCAGGGATGACACCCCAACCTCTGGTGCTCCTTGGTGCTCTGCTTCATGCTCTTCTTCTTGCTTTAGGCCCTGCTGTGTTAAACCCATGGCCTGTTCACCCTGTTGTGGCCCTTTCCCCTGTATGTGTCAGATTTTGTCCTCTCTGTATACTCTTCTAGCTACCCGGCCTCCTATGCTAGTTTTTGTTCCTCCTCCACATGCATATTAGTAGGCTCATACTCCGACGTGTGAATCTCATCCACATCCACGACTGTGGGAATATCTTCCATCCCTGTTTGTGTCACCCGAGCACTACTTCTCGTGTTTCGCCTGACTCTATTGGGTGCTCCAACTCTTGGTGGTGACATCCTGCTAAAATTTGAACTACCGACCACAAATCTCCACTTACTGTTATAACTTGTCACTCTCTCGCGCTCAACCCTCGCTCTTTGTTCTTCTCCTTAGCAGAAAAACTCAAATGACCACATTTCCCCCCTTTTTTGACTTTATAGCGGGACGATGAAATGACAGTTGTTTTACACTGACAGTTTTCACTTTTTCACATTTTCTTGCATTCTCCACTTTTGTACTTGTCCATTATTTCTCAACGCATAGTTTTTTCAACACTGGTTTTTCTGTGATTGACTTGTTAATGCTAACAATTCTATTACATCAAAACCTCTAATGTTCTCCTATCTTTTTGTTACCTTTCTTCTTTTTATGGATTTTTGTCTTTCTCTTCTAACATCTAATATATACAGTATGTACAATCATACATTTTCTCTATGTTTTCACCCCAGGTTGGTAGGTCAATTGTCTTGATGCAGCTTCAGTCGACTGTCGTCCACTAGTCCTCTAAGATAATTCCTGCAAGGTCTTTCATTTTCACAACACCTCCATTTGTGATGGCCTCTACCTGATAAGTCCCTATGGAGGAAATAAAAAGGTGCTATGAAAAATTCACTCATATTTCATTTACACATGTCTACACGAATCGCAATAAAAAAGTAGATCATCTCTTAAAAAATTGATTAGACTTGGACAAAGGAAGATGGAAAATCAAGGAAGAAGGCCCAAATGGATCCCATGAATATTTTCACAACACTTGGATTTCTCTCTTACTGATTTACTTCTCTTCTCTTCATTGTTTTGAAGATCAAATGTATTCAGTTCAGATCTGAAAAATGAAACATAGTTTTTTTCAAACCATATATGACTGGTCTTTTGATGTATATTTTGATGCTATAAACACCCTCCAGACTCTTTTTGGATCCAAGGGATCCAATTTTTGTACAAAATATGAACAACACCTTCTATGAGCAGACATTCGCTGCTAATCAGACATAGAAAAGGAATACCTTTGGCATAAACAAATGTAATTGTATTACTTTGATTTTTTCCTTGGGATACACACACACACACACACACACACACACACACACACACACACACATATTGTATCTGGCGGAATTGGCAACTGGGCGGTCTTGTACTCGCATGACACGTGGTCGATTCTAACCACTACCACTATAACCTCCAAGTTCCATATGTATGCCCCTTCTGCAAGCATGGGTAAGTCGAGGGGATTTGAACTTAGAACCTCATCGAACATAACACTTCATATCACGACACTTGCCAATTGAGGTCTCGTACTCGCGTGACACGGGGTCGATTCTGACCGCTACCACTATAACCTCCAAGTGCCATACAAATGCCCCTTCCATAGGCATGGGTAAGTTGGGGGGATTTGAATTTAGAACCTCATCGAACATAACACTTCATATCATGACACTTGCCAATTGAGGTCTCGTACTCGTGTGACACAGGGTCGATTCCAACCGCTACTACTATAACCTCCATGTGTCATACGTATGCCCCTTCCACGGGCACGAGTAAGTCGAGGGGATTTGAGCTCGTAACCTCATCGAACATAACACTTCATATCACAGCACTTGTCAATTGAGTTCCCCCCCCCCCAAGGGATTATATATATTAAAACATTATACAACTTGTTAAAATAATAAAAAATATTTCACAAAACCATTTCTTTTATGTTTAAAAAAAAGGAATTACACCATTTAAATTTGGTTGAGATAAAAGTCATAGATTTTAAATGTTATAAAATGGAAAATTAAAAATTAAAAAATACATAAGGTCAATCAACAATATAACTACTTATGAGTTCAACATGAGGCTTGTGGGGATTGAATCTAAGTGAGGAGGGTGACAACATTCCTCCCAACCACTAGAATTAGTTAAACAAACATGCTTCAATATAATTAGTAACTAATTTAAATATTATATTTTACTAATTGGATGATGAGAATATTTGTTATAATATTATATAAACAATTTTACATTATTTTTTAAAAACATTTAATAAATTAAGTAAACTATTTTTAATAATTATATATATATATATATATATATATANTATATGTAAAGAAAATTTATGAAAAACTTTGCTCTTGAATGTCTAATTTAAAATTTATATATATTGTTAATGTTCTTAAATAAAATTTCTCGAACAATAATTTTGGTAAGGTGTATTTTACAATTTAATATTAAAGAGGTTACAACTTTAATCTATATCAAGTTACCATAGGTTTATCTCATTATAATATATTATATGAAATTAAAAATAAAATGATAATATATTTAATATAAATTAAATAATAATTATTCACAAATCTTCATATATTTAATAAATTAAAAAATCACATCAATTATAAAAAAGGTAATCTAGCATACCCCAGAACCGGAGGAAAGGCAATGCTGAAAAGAATAATATAGTTTTTTTTTTTAAGTATATTATTTCATGAGTAATATTGTAATGGTATATTAATTATGAGTAGAAAAATGAATTGTTGTAACGTGTTTAGGTCAAAGTATGATTGATAGGTAGTTGGTAGTAAATATTTGAAACTATTTCATATCATGTATAGAAGTATGGACCAAGTCAAATAGTTCATGTATAGAAGTATGAGTACAACATAGAAGAATCTAGAAGGTATGTAACAAAGAAGATAAACATGCATATGCTTGTTTTCGTAGTGAGACATAAGCAACATCCTTCATTTTTTCTATCAATATTCCAATCTACTGTTCAATCTACTGCTCTCAAAATTCATTTGGAATCTTCCCCCAATTTCAGTCTGTAAATTCATTCGTTTTCTTCCTTTGTATTTAACTTCATTCATTTTATTCCTTTGTATTTAATTCATCAAGGTGCGATGGAGGCACGGAGCATGGAAGTAACCCTCATCTCGGCCCGCGATCTGAAGAAAATGGGCATGCTCTCCAAAACAAAGGCCTACGTAGTCGCATGGATCTCCACCGATCACAAAAACAGGCAATGGACGTTCGTGGACAAGAACAATGACATCGATCCCACCTGGAACCACTCTATGAACTATGGATACTTTATACAAATTTTTACAACTAAACAAGGACCAATTTGTATATGAAGAATTAAAATAAAATCAAACAATTATGGTTCACTTTTGCAAATCCCAAGTGCACTACAAATGCACCTGTGCATCGTTCACATAAGGAGTGGGTGTGTGCACCTTGAATAGCTAAAAAAAACTTGTATGACTAAAGTGCCAAGTTGTACATGGAGAAGAATTGAAATAAATTTTATTTTGGTTTAACTTGAATATCAAAATTAGACATAACTATACCTACTTAAAACCATAATTCCACTACACTGAAACCCTCCTTATAGGAAAAGACTATTTTCTCAATATCCTAAAATTGCACAAGCTAAATTAAGAGAAAATAGAGCTACATAACTATAGTATTTATCAAATTAAATGTATAGTAAATTATTTACAAAAAGTTATTGTAAAACCTTACCTAACAAACATGTTTTCTTGGCTTTCCACCTTTGCATGTAAAGTTGTCCATCGTGCTTCCAACTTTTGTATTTCCTTCCTTGGGAAACTATAATATTTTCGAATCTATTTTCTCTCCTCGTTTGTCTCCTAAATCTTGCAATTACAACCCTTAATTGCACAAAATAATTGCACAAAGGATGACAAAATGGAATTAGTCTTTACAAAATTGACATAGGAAAAAACTATACAATGTTCTTTCCAAAATCCATAACAAAATGTTATGTATTATTCACAACATTCTATTGTATTTTAACTACTTTAAGAAAATGTATTTTGATTTAACTGTGTTATAACTCAATCTACTAAAAATAGAATTCCACTCTAAAACAAATTAAATATCATAAATGGATAGTAAATTGTCGACTAAAAGTTATTTGTAAAACTTTCCCTAGCAGACTTTTTCTAGGATTTCCACCCGAAAGTAAAGTTAACCAACGTTATTCCAATGAATATTTCAACCAATGTCATCCATCCTTTCAGTGCATGAGCGTAATGGCCCTATTTTTCTTCCAACCAAGGAACAAAGAACCCTAGGTGATACCTTCCAACTACTTACTTTCAGGTTCGATTGTTTGGTTCTGTCAGTATCAGTTAATAAGTTTATCTATGTAGGTAGGTCCCTTGCTTAACTCTTCAAACATTTGTTCCTACCTTGGAAGATCATAATATTTCTGGTTTTGTTTTCTCCCCTTCTCTAAGTTGTAAATCTCATGACTTACACACACAGTAAAGATAACAAAATGAACTACCCTACTTACATAGAAAACAATATGCAACTTCTTTTCAAAATACATAACAAAATGTCGTTTAATATTGCATCATTTTTAAAAGTATAAATGCATTTAGAAACTTTTTAAGTTCTCCCATACAATTTTGTCACATTTCATAGTAACATTTTAGAAAAAGATAAAATGTTAAGAACATATTTAAGTAAAAATATTAAGTTGTCCAAGAAACATTCATGGCATAAACTATTAAATAAGACTACACTTCAACACATGATGTATAAGACATGTTGTTCAATTTTGTCTTTTGATACTTTACACTTATTATGTTTTTTAATCCTTTATACTTTTTTTCCTTTGTGGTTCACGACGTGAATCTCCCTACGTCCACAATAATCCCCCCTGGAATCTGAAGAACATAGGAGGGTTAAGAATTTCGAGAATATTGGCTCATAGAAAGAAGCATGTCACATAGACGAGACTCGAACCTAGGTGGGGAGGAGAAAACTCCCCACCCCAATTTGTCCTCCCCACCCCAACCAATTGAGATACAACCGCTTGACTCTTTAGACTTATTATAGATAGTTGACACACATAAATTGTATTTATACAATTTCTTTTTACATTCACAACACAAAGCCATACAACATTTATATGAATAAAAACATTTACCAAAATCTTTCAATTTCTTGCCTCCACACTTTGAATTTCTTTCCCCCACGTTATGAGGTCAATTTCTCATTAATTTCTGTTGATTTTCAACTTGATATTCATTATCCCAATGGACTTATTCAAAATAGTGAAAACACATATTTATGCAATTTTTTTCAAAACCCATAACAAAATGTCATATAGCATTGTACAACACTTTTAACAATATTTCATAACATTTCCCAAGCAAATTAATAGTGAAACGTATTGTTGCAAACTATGCATTTCTTGTACAGATAATCATGGTAGAAATTTTAAGATAAGCCATTCATTTTTTGCTCTTAGCCATTCTTTGTTCCAGCTTAAACTTGGAAACGTTAAATAATCATTGAATCTAGTGTTTTCCCTATCAAAAGTGGAATTTAACTTTTAGTTCATGGCACATTTTATCGTAATCTTTTCAAAAATAATTGCTAATATGCAACTATTCATTTTTTCCAGACACAGTCATGCCAAAATAAAATAGGACAAACTGTAGAAGGTTTCATTCAAGAACCTAATCTTTTAGGTGAGGTACTCATTTTTGGCTCCAAGTTGGGGATGTACTTCTCTGTTTCGAGATCCCGACAGTGGCTACGTCAAATTTATGTTGGAAAACATAGCCAAATGTTCAATAACCTTGTAGTGTTATTCAAATAAAATCTTATCAAGTAAATGCATACCTTAATGTAAGTTGGACCTCTTAGTGCCTGATAGAGTAAACTACCAGGTTATTTTAACTATTGTGATTATAATTAGTTGCATGAAAGTTCAACTATTATGATTATGCTTTATGATTCTCATGGTTTTCTAGGAATGCAGAGTCGACGGGTGGTTCCATGAGTTTTTTCAATGGGAGAACAATAATGGTTCACTTCATTGTTGTTTGTTTGACATCAAGTTGGCCCTGAACGCATGACCTAGCAGATCCCACCAGTCTTTGCGCACCCGGATCAAGAATCTTTATCACTTTCAAGCATGCTCGTCACCCTCAAGAATGTCAAATTTCACTCCCACTCTGCACTATTACTCCCACCATCATTCCCTTCCATATGTTGACCGACGGGCTTGTCCCTTCCTCCATCTACCTCTGAAGATCACCATTTCCTGCAATCCCTTCCTCCATATCCTCATCGATGACAACAATAGCTTCTCATCTCCAAAATCTTTGCAGCCCAAAACTCGATGATCAATGTGATGGTAAATAAACTGAAAATAATGTATATATCTCAATGCAGGGTAACATGACAGCAAAGAGAACCGACCCATAGAGGCAGTGTGCGATATCATTCGATGATGTGTACACTTTGGATACAACTACTGGAAAAATTGGCCTCCAATAAATGTATCAGCCACATTAGCATACGACTTTGGAGTCTTTCTATTCGAACTGATTACAGGGAGGAATCCACAACAGGGTTTCGTTGATATATCAATCTTGTAATCTACGTTGAACCTTGTGATGCTATGTTCCTCTAAAGTGTGTTGGTTGTGGAGCCTGATTATCTTCTTGATTTAGAGGTCTTTTACTTTCAGCCGTGTTTATACCCCATAAAGTATTTACACCCCATAAGTATGTACACTCTTCCACGCGGGGGAGTGCAGAGGGGGGTTACTCCCTTTGCGGGGTCTGGGGGCAAGCGGGCCCCCAGCGGGGGTTCGGGGGCGAACCTCCCGAAGAAAAAATTGCCTTGTAAAAGTATATTGTAATTTCATTGTAAATTTGGACCGTTCATTAAAAGGTCGCAGATCTAACGATAGAGATTATGTTAGGGTTTTTTGCCCTAGAAGGCAACCCTCTTTTATGAGGGAAATGTATTACGGCTATGTATGTTGGCGAGTATTGTATTCTGAGAGAGGAGACTGTGAGAGAAAGAAGAGGAAGTTACAACGGGTTTTGCTGTAGGTTGTATCCCTTCATTTTGTTGGATAATAATAAAGAAAGGACCTGGCAATTTCTTTGGTGGACGTAGCCCACACTAGGTGAACCACGTAAATCTGTGTCTCTCTTGTATTATGTATCTTCTGTGTTTTGTTTCCGCATTTGTTTTATTTTATTGCTCCGCGGTCGTGTTTTTCTAACATCTGGTATCAGAGCGTAAGGTAACTCGCAGGAAAAGAGGGTTCCTGGTTCGAGTGGGAGCAATGTCGGAATATGGAAAGTTTAGGGTCGAGAAATTTAACAACCAAAACTACCAGTTATGGAAGATGCAGATGGAAGATTATTTATATCAGAAGGATCTATTCCTACCATTGAGCGGAGTAGCAAAGAAGCTGACGGCCATGAAGATGAAGAATGGGAGATTCTTGACAGAAAGGCTCTAGGAACGATATGGCTGAGCCTGGAAGCGTCGGTGGCCTTCAATATCTCAAAAGAAAAGACAATGAAGGGTTTGATGGACGCATTGGCCAAATTGTATGAAAAACCCTCGACATCAGATAAGGTATTTCTAATGAAGAGATTATTTAATATGAAGATGTCAGAAGGTGGGTCTGTTGCAGATCATTTAAATGAATTTAATACGGTTACTAATCAACTAAGTTCTGTAAAAGTGGACTTTGATGATGAGGTTAGGGC
>ML805413.1:121774-149186 GCA_009831015.1 Picea engelmannii | reverse complement strand
ATTTGAGAGGTACTACTACACATGCATTATGTTTTGGAGGTTCAGACACTTTTCTATAGGGATATGTTGATTCAGATATGGCAAGTGATAAAGACAGCAGGAGGAGCACCACAGGGTATGTTTTTACTATAGGTGGAACAACACTAAGTTGGATTTCAAAACTGCAAAAGGTTGTTGCACTTTCAACAACAAAGGCTGAATATGTTGCTGCTACAGAGGCTAGTAAAGAGATGATTTGGTTACAAAGGTTTATGGAGGAATTGGGAAAGAAGCAGGAAAACAACAGGTTGTATTGTGACAGTCAGAGTACCATTCACCTTGCAAAGAACTCAGCCTTCCATTTGAAGACTAAGCATATATAGTTGAGGTACCACTTCATACGATCTTCCTTGGAAGATGGACAATTGAAGATGGAAAAGATACACACTAGCCAAAATCCTGCAGACATGTTAACAAAGGGAGTAACCAGGGAGAATCTGAGTCCTTGCTCAGTTTCAATTGGTCTTCAAGAATGAAGATGAAGATGAGAAATTTTCCAGGTCCAAGAAGGTTCAAAGTCCAATATACAGCAGTGGTGGAGTTGTTGAGATCAGTCTCCAAGTGGGAGATTGTTGGTTGTGGAGCCTGATTATCTTCCTGATTTAGAGGTCTTTTACTTTCAGCCGTGTTTATACCCCATGAAGTATTTACACCCCATAAGTATGTACACTCTTCCACGTGGGGGAGTGCAAAGGGGGGGGTACCCCCTTTGTGGGGTCTGGGGGCGAAGCCCCTGAAGCAAAAATTGTCTTGTAAAAGTATATTGTAATTTCATTGTAAATCTGGACCGTTCATTATAAGGTTGCAGATCTAACGATAGAGATTATGTTAGGATTTTTTTTCCCTAGAAGGCAACCCTCTTTTATGAGGGAAATGTATTACGGCTAGTATTGTATTCTGAGAGAGGAGACTGTGAGAGAAAGAAGAGGAAGTTATAGCGGGTTTTGTTGTAGGTTGTATCCCTTCATTTTGCTGGATAATAATAAAGAAAGGACCTGGCAATTTCTCTAGTGGACGTAGCCCACACTGGGTGAACCACGTAAATCTGTGTCTCTCTTGTATTGTGTATCTTCTGTGTTTTGTTTCCGCATTTGTTTTATTTTATTGCTCTGCGGTCCTATTTTTCTAACAAAGTGGAGCTAAATTTTAGAATACCTGTAGATCTTGTTTAAAAACTTTGTACAATATTTATGTTGGCATTGGTTGTCAATAGTGAGTTTTCTATTTTCCAGAAGATAAAACAATATATCCTTGCAAGTCTTAGAAAGTGACCAGCTGCCTGGAATAGATATCAAATTAATATCATGCATTCATAAAGTCAATTTACAATTATCTGTTGGATCATGTTGTCATTGATGCCAAAGTTTTAATTAATGGATGTCAAAGGATTGAAGTCAAGTGATTGATTGATGCTAAAGGATGATTGATTGATTGATTGATGTCAAGGAATTGGTTGATGCCAAAGGATGATTGAATTATGTCAAAGGTCAAAGTTTTGATGTATACATGTCCTATCATAGTATATTGATGAAGATGAATCAATGGGTTGTCATTTATACATGATGCATAGATGAATATGGATCAATGAGTTGTCATTGATACATGATGATGAAGATGGATTGATTGGTATATGATGCAAAGATGAATCATTATTGTCTTATCATGGTTGATAAGGTGTATAAATGGATGAACTCCAAAGTGGTCCCCTTATGGTGAAATCCCTCAAAGGAAGACGCTTTGCGGTTGAGTTGTCCTTGAAGTATGGTTGGAGAACCCATGCTTATATGTAGAATACTGAGATGCAGATCAGTGAATTTGTTAGTGAAACTATCCTAGATGGATAATACTTGTCATTCCATTTCCGGTGGTATGTGGAATGTCACATAACTCCTAATGGTTTGAGAGTTATGGCCCTACGAAGATGAAGGACCCTCATATGTTGGCTTGAATCCCCAAGAGGCCAAAGAAGTCAAAGTGCTTGAAAAGAATAAATTGTTATTTAAATGGTAAAGCGAGGTGAAAAAGTCAAGGAGGAATATTTAAATGATAAAGAAATGGAGAACTTTCTAATTATGGAAAGTGGTTAACCCTAAAATGAGGAAAATAGGTTAAGTGACCTAGAAATGGGTTAAGTAACCTAGAAATGGGTTAAGTGACCTTGAAGTCGGTTAAGTGACCTAGAAGATGCTTCTAAGGAAGTTACTTGGAGAGTATATATAAGAGGCAAGGGTATCTTGTGTATGTGCATCTTTTGTGTATCTCTTATGCATCTCTTGAGCATGTATTGAAGATCTATTCCGAGAGAGGGGAGATCTGAAGGATCTCATGGATGCATGAAAGTTTCGGTAAGTCAGAGATCATGACGACAAAAGTCTTGGAAGTTCAAAAACCCTAGTTCCTGAGGTATACGTGGGTTGTAGTGAGCCAGTGCACGTACATACGTGGGTTGAATGAGGACAAGGCGCGTACAGTGGATGAAGTCATGTAGACTTGAGTGTGAGCCAGTGCGAGGCTCTTAAAGTCTAAAGCAAGTTTCGGATCTGCATTCTATGGGCTCAGATCTGCCATAGAAACTCTGGTATGGTTACATTGTTGTCTTGATTGATACTCTTGCTTGTTGTGTAGTGAATTCCCGAGGATCCGCAACACACATCATGTTCTTAGAGTCCCACATCTGTTGTGTGAGCTCTAGAACGGTTAGTGCCCTATACTGTTGGGAGCCTCGGGAGGTCAGGGGAGCAAATCCCACCATGAAGAAATGAAGACGGGGGAATGGAATCAGATTCACTGCAAGCTTCCTCAGGTCCGAGTTTAGCTGACCAAGAAATCTCAGGCAACATGTCACTCCACTCATGGTCGCGTAGATTAAATGGTTCAATTTTCCAATTGAAAAACCAAACAAACGGTAAGCCCTAAAACCCATATAAGAAATTGACAAACCTCGAGCCCAATTAAACCATCGATAAACCCTAAACCTTAAGCCCAATTAACCCATCGATAAACCCTAGACCGTAAGCATAATATGTAAGAATGTGAGATTCAATGCTACTTACAAATAGGAGTAGTGAGCTTGAGTGTCCTGAAGAAAATGTCATACGGGGCCTCATTATCGAGAACCATACACTCATCTACGTTTTCCATCAGCTGATGAACAGAGAGTGTTGCGTTGTAGGGTTCCACCACTGTATCTGAGACCTTGGGAGAAGGGAAGACAAAGAATGTGAGAATCATCCTATCCGGGTATTCTTCTCTGATCTTGGATATGAGAAATGTGCCCATTCTAGACCCTGTTCCACCCCCGAGAGAATGGAAGACTTGAAACCCTACATGCACCACAAAACCCCAAGACCATTAAATCAAAAAAATCAATACACAACAACAACGAAAACCTGGATTATTTACATAAAGAAATGATAATTTACCTCAACAACAATGGAAACATGGACTATTGACTTAAAGAAACGTTAATTTACCTTGCAGACAGTTGCAGTTCTCGACCTCTTTCCTGATGACATCCAGCACATAATCGATGAGTTCAGCCCCTTCGGTGTAATGGCCCTTGGCCCAATTGTTATGAGCTCGAGACTGGCCAAAAACAAAGTTGCCAGGCCTGAATATCTGACCATAAGGGCTTGATCTCACGTTGTCCGTGGTCCCAGGCTTAAGATCTAGAGAATAGCCCGTGAAACAAACCTCCCACAACTCGCCTCATTGCAGTACACATTCACATTGTTATCAACGATGCGAGTTTTGGCGGTGACTTTGGCGACAATCTGTCATGTATCCATAGACAGACGACGAAAATGTGAGAGTGAAGTCCCCCTAAAAAAATCACCTTTAACATAATAAAGTAATTATAAAAACAAAAAATATAGTAATATCATTATAAACTAAATAATAATCATTTATAAGTTTTTAAATACATAAAAATACAGTGTATAACACAATAGAGTCAATTGGATTAACAATTAGAAGATGAAGACCTTAAGTCAATTTTATTTTGCATCATTGTTGATACTAAGTGTGCATACTTATTTTTATTTACTTAATAAATACAAAGCTAAAATAAATCTTTAGTAATTAAATTAAATAATAATATATTGAAAACCAAGTTTATTTGAAAATATTAACTTCTCTAACCTATCATATATGAAATCTGACTTCATTTAAGTGAATAAGAATGTATATAATTAGCACGTAAAGTAGTATTGTGCTCAAAGAGATTATTACACTGATAAGTGTTCCTTCTATTGGAATTGATGAGTTAATGAAGCTTTTAATTATAAATTCCAATTTTATGGCTAACATTTAAAGATGCCAGCATATTTTTTATCATCGTCTCAAATCAATCAAATCAATGAATACTATTAAGTATTCATAACTTCCTTGCATTTATAAATGCATCCGTTAACCTAATTACTTTTTCACATTTACTTAATCATATTAAAAAATTACTATGCTAGCTAGTTGATTGCCACGTTTAGGTAATTAACAAAAATTAAAATTTTAACAAAGAGTGGAGAAAAGTGAAAACGAAGCGCAAACGTTTAATATTTATTAATTTACTAGTTTGGCCACGAATAACACTATATTGGCTGGTGCGGTGCCACGTTTATCTTGGTCTTTCGTATGCAATGTTGGAGTGCGTTTCATTTTATGGCCGCAAACGTGGTCTTTCGTATGCAATGCTGGAGTGCGTTTCATTTTATGGCCGCCTTTCTATGGCATTCCATTTGATTGTGATTAACATATAGATTGGTCGTATGCTGGAGTGCGTTTCATTTATGGCAGCCTTTATGACCGAGTTTCGATTCTCTGCTCTGTAGCTGAGGCTGTCGTTGTGGACTAGATTACAATAAGCACTCATGACTCACAATTTCATCATAGGGAAGTATTCAAAATTCTTCTTCTCATACCAGAGAGCTACTGTGTTTGTACCATCTTTTTGTTTCTTGCTTCCTTAATAGTTGTGAAAAGTAAACTAAACTAAGTTAATGCTAAATGCTAATTTGTGAATGCTTTTGTTTATTTTTGATATATTAAACAGATGCATGGTATTTGATTGACAAGAACACCACACCGTTTAGTTTTTATCTCTGTTATCGGGTGATAAAACTAACGTTAAAGCATCATAAGGATCAACTATGCATTATCCGGGTTATTTTCATGTGGAGAGATATTTCTGCTCGCTCTGCTTTCAGTTTTTCTTTTTTCATTTTTTGGTCTTATGTGATTATCATAAATTGTCTGTGTTTTTCGTTTAGTAAGGCCCTTTTTAATTATTGATGGGATGACAAACTGATGTTCGAACTATTGGTAGATTGAGGGGAGGAAATTTCAGCAGGTAAACCAGAAGGCTGTAATCCAGAAGGTGGAGCGTAACTATACAAAATTGTGTTTGAGTGTGGATAGGCATAGCTATCCAATCATGCAATAAAATGCAGCCTTTTTTCAACTTTATCAATTTGGATTAATGACTGTCGATTTTTTTCTTCCTGAGTAGAATTAAACTCATGACTTCTACTACAAAGACACCATAGGCATGTATTTATTGGTATTCTAAAGACATGATTTTTATTTTAATCATATGTTTGAGGTTTGTAAGCGGATTGAAACAATTATTTTTTTTTATCTTTTTTTAATATATGTTGTCAAGTATAAGAGCTGATTGTTGGATTTAAATGCTTTAATTGGGATTAAAATGTCGAGGTCTCAATGTACACGGACGGATTTAAATGCTTTAATTGAATTAAAAATATGCGTCCCCTCCATTGATAATCCAGTAAAAATACTTCACGCATGCAGGAGTCATCGATAACCTAGGAAAGAGGCCAGGTGTAGGATGCTCGATTCAATTAAAAAAATGCATCCCCTCCATTGATAACCCACTAATAATACTTCACGCATACAGGAGTCATTGATAACCCAGGAAGGCGGCCAGGTGTGGGATGCTGGATTCAATTAAAAAAATCCGTCATGGATAACCCAGGAAAAATACTCAGATTCATCAATTCAACCGCCATCCAGAATAACCCAGGAAAAATACTTCACGCATCCAGGAGTCATTGATAACCCAGGAAAAATACTTCAACTGAAATAATTGTGGAAATTGAAAATATATATCATAATGACATGAAACGTTTTGTAGTAAAAAACATTAGTTATTAGGGTTAGGGTTAGAGTATGCATGCTACTGTCAGATTCATTAATTCAACGGTCATTCATAGAAGTAGATTTCCTTCTAAGTTGTTTTACTTTCGTAAAAATGAAATTCAGTAGCTATATTAGATTAATTACTAATTAGTTATTAAGATTATCTTAATTATTTGATTATATTTGTTATATCAATTAAAAAAAATATATGGATATTAATTACTAATATATTATTACATTATATTAAAAATACAATATCAATATTAATTATATTTATTGTTTAAAAAAAAACACATTATTATATAAGAAAAGGAGTTACATTTATTATTTGATTACTCAATACAAAAAACATTCATATTTGATTACATTTATTATATAAAAAAACATATTATTATATTAAAATACATTAGTTATTAGGGTTAAAGTTATATTAATTAAAATTATCTTAATTATTTGATTACATTTATTATATGAATAAATAAAAAAGAGAATATGGATATTAATTACTAATATATTATTACATTATATTAAAAAAGACAATATCAATATTAATTACATCTATTGTATAGAGAAAAACACATTACTATATAAGAAAATAAGTTACATTTATTATTTGATTACAAAAAAAACATTAATATTTGATTACATTTATTATGTAAAAATGCACATTACTATATCAAAAGACAAAAGACATTAATACATAATATCAAGAAAAATATAGTATTATATAAGAAAAATACAACATATAATTATTTGATTACATTTATTAAGAAAAATATAACATATAATTATTTGATTGCATTTATTATATGAAGAAAAAAGATTATGTATTTATTTGATTACATTTATTATATCAAGAAAAAATACAATATCAATATTAATTATTTGATTACATTTGGTATATCAAGAAAGGAGACAATATTTTATTTTTTAAACCAAATGTCTAATAACACTATATTAAAAGTAGACAACATTTTATATTTTAGTTGACATTAAGATATTTTGAATTTGTCAAAAGATATAAATATTTTTCATATCTTTATGAAATATTGCATTATAAAAAATTTATTTTTGATTAAAATTTAATTTAATTATAAAATAGAAAAACACCATGGCATTAAAGAATTTTTCACGACACTCAAAGGGTTTAAGATGAAAATCACTTTCCCCTAGAGTGCCCTTGTATGAACACATTAGTTGTATAAATCTATCCAAGAAAAACAATACCGTGATATTGACCACAATTAGTCATAGATAGATTCAAGTTAAATAGTTTACTACTATAAATCATAATTGTTTTTTACCCCTTCCTTTGTGTTTTCCTCACAATTGCAATTTGCGACACCAAAAACTGAAATGCATAAATGCATACTCTAATTTTATATATTCTTATTTCGAAGGGATATATTTTATAGTTTAAGATCATATGATATTAATGTCCTTAGAACAAGTATGATTCTAAGTTTCATTCTATGTAATATATCACATGAGTTCAAAGTTCCTATATTTTTCACAAAGGAAACACTTAGAGTAAAAAAAAAAAAAAAACGCCCTCAACGTTGTAAACTGACGAACAAAACCATACATTATAACGTGAAGAACATAGTGATGTTGCATTATGTCGAACATAGTAAGGACACACAATGACGAACATAGTAACATTGCAATCTAACGAATATAGTAACATTGCAATGTGATGAACATAATTTGATGTCAGAATGTGACGAACACATGAATGTCGTCGTAATGTGGATAGTAACATCACAATGTGACTAACATAAACTGACATCGCACTTTGTCGCACATCATCCTATCTTCCCAATATGACGAACATTTCTTGACATTCTAATGTGATGCACATATTCCAACGTCGCATTATGACAAACATTTCCAAACGTCACAATATGTTGAACATAGTAACGTTGCAACCTACCAAACATAGTAACGTCATAATGTGACGAACATATACAAAGAAAACACCATGGAATGAAAGCATCTTTCACGTCATTGAAAGGATTGAAGATGAAAGGCACTTTCCCCTAGAGTGCCCTTGTATTAACACATTAGTTGTATAAGTCTATCCAAAAAAAACAATACCATGAAATTGATCACAATGTGATGCACTTATTCCAACGTCGCAATGTGACAAACATTTCTAAATGTCATAATCTATTGAACATAATAACGTTGCAATGTGACGAACATATAACGTTGCAATGTGACAAAAATATAATGTCGCAATGCTACGAATATGGTAACGTCGCAATGTGACGAACACAGTAACGTCGCAATGTTACAAACAAGGCATTTCTTCACAATGTGGATAATAACGTCGCATTGTGACGAACATAAATAGACATCGCAATGATGAACATTTCCTCACGTTGCATTGTGATGCACATTTCCTGACATTGCAATGTGACAATCACTTCCAAACATCACAATGTCTCGAACATAGTAATGTCACAATCTACCAAACATTGTAATGTCACAATGTCACAAACATATAAGTTTGTTGCAATTTGACAAACATATATGGATATCACAATGTGACAAACATTTCCATAAAATCATTATACACATATAATCATTATTTTATACGTTATATTATACATTTATGTAATATGTTATACCTCATGTCACAATGTGACGAAAATAACATAATTAATACTGCAATGCAGTAGTGCCATAGTAAACAATGGTTAACATAATCAACATGGCCCACCATAATGAGATACGCATGGTCAACGAGATTCATCCATGGGCATTTTCAACCCGAATAAACTCCGGTCAACCATACTCAACCATGGTCATGGTGAACCACAATCAACCATGATGAAGGACAACCATGATCAACCATAGTCAACCTTTCCTTCCCAAATTCAACCAAGGTCTACCAAAGTTAATCATGTTCATGGTCAACCATACTCAACCATAGTCATTATCAATTAAGGTATTATTGTATTAATATTTTGATAATGTATTATTCAAGTATTAATACTTTAATAATGCATTTATTGATATATTAATACTTTAAGAATGTGTTTATTAATGTATTAACAATGTATTAATAATTCAATATGTTATATTATACATTAATGTATTAATATCATTCATAATCATGACCATAAGAAACTATGATCATTGTCCACCATAATCAACCAAATTCATTTTCAATAAATGTATTAATACTTTACTAAGATTTTATTGATGTATTTTTACTTTAATAATGTATTATTAATATATTATTTTATTAATGTATTAATACTTTAACAATGCATTAGTTAATAATATATTAATTAATTAATGCATTACTAATTAATTAATTAATGCATTACATTATCATGTGATATATTTATAGTCATGTATTTTTATGCATTACATTAATAAAATATCAATCATTTCATATGTTACATTAGACACTAATGTAAATTAATACTTTAATTTATACATTTTTATTATATATTACATTAATGTATTAATGTATAATACACTAAAATATAATATTAATATATTAATACATTAATGCATTACATTATTAATCTATCAATCATTTCATATGTTACAATAGATACTAATGTAAATTAATATTTTAATTTACACATTTTTATTATATATTACATTAATGTATAATACATTAAAATATAATACATTAATGTAATACATTATATATTTGTACATTAATTGATGTATTAGAATTATTAATCTATCAATCATTTCATATGTTACAAACATTAATGTAAATTAATATTTTAATTTATATATTATTAATATATAATTAATATATTATATATATTAATGTATTAATATATAATACATTAATGTATTACTATATTAATACATTAATGTATTAAAGTATTATACATTAATGTATTATACATTAATATTTTAATTATTAATACATTAATGTATTAAAGTATTATACATTAATGTATTAAGTTAATGTATTTTACATTAATATTTTAATTATTAATATATTAATGTATTAAAGTATTATACATTAATGTATTAAGTTAATGTATTATACATTAATATTTTAATGAATTATATTTACATTAATAACACATTATATATTTATATTTTAATATATTAAAGTATTATACATTAATATTTTAATGAATTATATTTACATTAATAACACATTATATATTTATATTTTAATTTATAATACGTTAACTTAATACATTAATCTATTAATACATTGCTGAAAGGGTAATCGTTATCAGCCCCCTCAGGCGGAGCCATTATACGACTCCGAACAGTTCGTTCCAAGTCCTCCAGCGATTTGATCTCTGACTGAGTGCGTTGCTCTCCACCGAAGGAACACGACAGCATCACCAGGCTGCACCATCACCGCCCCTCTGATTTTCAGAGAATTCGAGTCGATGCCCTTCACAATGACATGATGCACGATATTTCCGCCCGCGCTATCGCCCACTAGAAACACTCTGGAGAAGTCGGCGTGGGACTGAAGCCACGGATCCCCATCTCTTCCATTGTCGTCATCTGTGTTTCTAATTTTGGGTTCTAATTTTGGGAGCAAGCCTATAATTGACAGAAACGACAATTGCGCCTTCCGTAGTGACCATTTTAATACAGAGCGCGTGAAAACAGCGCCAGGCAGGAGAATCCATGATGAAGGCACCGCCATGGAAATAGAGGCAAACGGGCATCCGCATGCTATCGTTTTGATAGGGTTGAGTTGTAGGAAGAAAGATCCGCAGCCGCCGGTCTAGATTCTGATTACGTCCTTGGACGCCACGCCGCAATCCTCGGGTAACGTGGGGACGGCGGGACAGGTGTGGGCCGCCGCGTGGCCAGCGTTTCTAAGTACATTTTAGTCACTGTTTTTTCCGTCAATTAACACCATACAACTCACTGATATCTAGAAACTTTGACCCAGCGTGATTTGATCAATGAATAGCACTGCTGAGGATTCAGTGGGAAAATCCGTTCAAAGCGTGCAGAGTCGGTAAGTTGTGCTTCTAGATGTATGTTGAAGCACATTGTAAGCGGCGTGAATGTGATTGAAAGATGATTTATCAAGTGGGAATAAAGAGTGGGGACGTAAGAATTTAGTACTTGCAATGCTTTGTTGTTCAGATTCCACAAAAGATAAACACGAGAAGCCAACCATGAAAAGAAGTTCATGGCACCTTTGCTAAATCCATTAGCGAATGGAACTTCAGCGACAAACATATCAGTCAAAGCGATTTTCTACATTACCCCTTGAGTTTGTGATTTGTCCAAAATAAGGGTCGTGAAAGCAATGCAAATTTTAAATCAAGCGATGGATATCAAAGATAATTAGCCATCATCAAATAGTGCAGCCACTTAATTTGATTGATGGCTGATGAACGTCCATAGGGTATGAAAGTGAGAGATTGGAGGGAGGCCGTTGTCGATATCTTTAGATTTCGTCTTCCCACACGATGATAGTGAGGGAGGTCCCATAAGGTCGTCTTTAGATTTGCGTTGTATAATGTTCATATAATAGTTTGAATTTTTAAAATTAAATAATAAAATTAATATTTATTTATTTAAATCTTTATTGGCCATAAAATTGAAAGCGTTTTTGTTCACACGGAGTATCGGCATTAAATAATTTAACATGTAAAGTTGTAAGAACTCTACACGTAAATGTTAGCTGGACTGATTTCTTTTATTGAATGACAGATTCAAATACAATAGGATTCTCTGATTGTAGGACAGTGAGGCACATAATATCTGACGGAGCAGGTGGGAAACTATAGTAATAATTATTGACTAAACCAAGCGTGATGACCATATTTAGACATAATAGAGGTAGAATGATGTCATTATCGTTTGTATCTTGCAGATAAGAGTGAAGGTATATGTTCTTCTAAGAGTTGGTAAACTTGTTCTTCGAGAGTTTGGGGAATATTTATGTAATCTTTGGAAGCCATTATTGGATCTCAATTTTATCCTTACAAACTTGTTGCTACATCGATTACAAAGTTACAAACTTTTTGCAGCGCAGGATTAGGTGAAGAAAAACATGTCTCCTTATGTTCCAACTACAAATATAATCGTCATATCCGTGGGAAATGAGATTCCTTCTACTAAGTAACAAAGTGCTTATATCCCTGCCATACAAAATCTTCATATTGATCTTGTTGGCACTTCTCTTGAAAAGCAAGCCCCATCCATAGGATGGTTTTGTTGAGGGATAGAGTTATTTTGAAGTCATTGTTGAAATTTCTTAAAACAATAGGGGTTCTTTAGAACAAAGTCTTATGCTAAATGTTTTTGTGTGAACAATACAAATGTTTTTACTTGTTTTTAAAAATGAATGGTACATGGTTCCGGCTGTAACATCCCCAACCACCCACAGGTCGGGGGACGCTACCTACAAGCCCACCCTCATACTTCTTTCTCATCTGATACCTTCTTTATATATTAAGGATGCATAAGATAACAGATTTAATGACATGCACAACAATATCTAGCAAGCATGCATAATCTAAAGATTATGTTAAATGATAATCAAATATACACAACGGAAATACAATCATATACATGTAAATGATAATTAAATTACACAGCGGAATATATTCATACACAGATAATAATATCATGACAGAGAGCATTCATATTTATGAAAGATGTCATCGACTGGCTACAGACCAAGAATGTTACACCCAACCATAGACACCACTGTTCCAAATCTCAATAGCAGTGTCACCCCCGATCCAGGGCTATGAATCCACAAGGACGGTTCCAGAGTATAATTGGGTTCCCAAACCAGTCATCTCTCAAGCTCTCACAGGTTTCCCGACACCCACAACAATCCAAGTACCCAACTCTCTTCTACCCATCTTGTATCGCCCCAAGAGACCGTACCTCCACCCTTCTCTGCCACGCAGTCCCTCAGGTAGTCCTTCTCTTTTATTTTCAGGGCCTCCAACATAGCTGGTCCAGAATCTCAATGCTGGGACTCTCAGGACTCGCAGTTGTGAGAAAAATAGGGCATATGCCAATGCAGTTCAAACATGCAGGCCCCAGGTCACGGCTGGATCACACCAACGACCACTACAACCAACTATCCCATGGCTAATTCTTCATCAGCTCTGTTTCCTTTGCCAATCCAAGACGCAAGTGAGGACGGGTCGATGAATGGGTCAGGGGGTGCATGAGAGTGCATGCCTGGGAGTGCGTGAGGGAAAAAATGAGCAAGTGAATGGGAAATCAGTGAACAAGTCATCAGTCGAACCCCCCCATTAGACCAGAGGCGGGTTTAAGTAATCTCGTGGGGAAACACGAACCTCCTGGCCTTCCCCAACAAGCTCACGTAACTGATCCCCTCCCTTAGATAAAAGGGTAATTAAAAAATAGGAATAAACACTTAGTCCCTCAAGCTCCCTCTCTTGTGGAATCATAGCCCCTTATAACTCTAGTCTTTGTCCGCCTAGCAGCCAACGATGTGTTTATCATTAATAATGATAAAAAAATTACATTTCTGGGGCATACTAGTCCTTTAATAATTGTTTGGGCACTCAAGCCTCTCAACATTGTAATAATACATTATTTAAAATGGGGGTTCGAAACCTGTGGTGTTACATCCCCTCCCCCTTATTTTGGCACTGTCCTCAATGCATATACAAAATAGAGTTTAAAATCTCAAATTTATTCAAAAAGCTGTGGGTACTCTGCCTGCATGGCATCTTCATTCTCCCAGGTAGAATCTTTAGGACCATAGCAGGTCCACTGAACTTTTACCAATTCTATAACTCGATTCTCGAGCATTTTGACTTTTCTGTCCAATACTCGCACTGGCTGAACTTGAAAGTCTCCCTCTGTCTCTACCTGAATCAAATGCCAATCAATAAGATGGTTAGGATCATGTACATATTTCTTTAGTAAAGATATATGAAATATATTATGCACATTCATGGAAGCAGACAATGCAAACATGTATGCAACTTGCCCTATTCTGCCCAATATTTCAAATGGACCACAGAATTTAGCTGTTAGCTTTGTACAACTACCCAATTTCAAAGAGATTTTCTTGGGCTTCACTTTCAAAAGTACATGCTCCCCTACTTTCAATTCTCTGTACTGTTCTTGTCTGCATAAACTTTTTGTCTATCCTGAGCTGCCTTTAAATTCTTCTTAATCTTGACCCCCGGTCTTCCATGTTCTTGAGCAACTCTGGTCCAAGTACCACTCTATCTGTTGGGTTGTCCCAACTTATTGGAGTATTGCATTTTCTACCATACAAGGCTTCAAATGGGCTCATTCTCAATGAATCTTGATACCCATTGTTATATGCAAACTCAACCAAGTGTAAGTAATCTTCCCACTTAGATGGCTTATCCATCACATACATTCTCAACATGTCTTCAATTATTCGATCGACTCTCTTTGTTTGTCCATCTGTTCGGGGATGATATGTTGTGCTAAAGTTAAATTTGTGCCAAACCCTTTAAACAATCTCCTCCAGAAGTTGGAGGTAAAATTTGTATCTATGTCCGAGACAATTTTCCTAGGTATCCCATGCAACCTAGCAATTTCCTTCATGAAAATTTCTGCAATATTAGCCGTTGTATGTGTTGTCTTCACAGGCACAAAATGAGAAGCCTTTGTTAATTTTTCAACCACCACCATGATTGAATCATGTTTCTTATTCGTTCTGGGTAATCCTGTGATGAAATCCATGGTGATCACTTTCCATTTCTTCTCTGGAATTTGCAATGGATGCAACAAACTCACTGGATGTCTATGCTCAGCCTTCACCTTCTGACATTCCATAAATCGAGCGATGTAATCAACTACATCCTTCTTCATTCCTAGCCAAAAGAAATGGCTCCTTACTGCTGTAATTGTTTTCTGGTAACCTGGATGGCGAGCATAAGGAATATCATGCATTTCCTTCAGTACCAAATTCCTCAGTTCTTCGAAACTAGGAACATAGATTCTATTCTTATGCATGATTAATCCATCTTCCTTTATCTCATACTTCTTTATTTTCTGTTGTACATTTCCTTGCTGTAAGTTTTCCTTTACCTGTAGGTAATGCTGATCTGTAACAAGACCATCTAAAATTCTGCTCTTCAAGTCTGACTGATGCATACTAACAATAGTAACATGCATGAGATGCACTCTCCTACTAAGTGCATCAACAAATTTATTCTCCTTTCCCTTGATATGCTTGATGTCGAAGTCATATTCACTTAAAAATTCCAACCATCTTGTTTGCGTGGCATTCAAGATTGGTTGTTCAAAAAGATACTTCAGACCAATGTGGTCTGTCCTTAATTCGAATTTCTTTCCCATGAGATAATGCCTCCACATCCTCAAGGCGTGAACAATGACATTAAGTTCCAAGTCATGTGTGACATAGTTCCTCTCATGTTCTTTAAGCTTTCTGGACTCATATCCAATGACATGTCCATTTTGTGTGAGGACTCCCCCAAGTCCTTCCTTACAAGCATATGTACATACCACAAAACTTTCATTTGGGTCAACAATCTTTAACACAGGCGCACTAGTATGTAATTCCTTCAAAAGGTTAAAATTATTTTCACACTTGAGTGTCCATTCAAATTTAGTTCCCTTCTTTTGCAAATAAGTGATGGGACGAGCAACCTTAGAGAACCCTACTATGAACCTTCTGCAGTAGCCAGCTAATCCCATATAAGATCTGACGTCTGACACATTTCTGGGTGTTGGCCACCCTCTAATGGCTTCGATCTTCTTTGGATCTATTTCTATGCCCTGCTTCGAAATAATGTGTCCCAAGTAATGGATCTGCTTTTGATAGAAAAAACACTTACTCAACTTGGCATACAACTGATGTTCTCTCAGTACATGAAATACAAATCTTAAGTGATGTTCATGCTCCTCTTCAGACTTAGAATAGATACGTATGTCATCCAGGAATACTATGAAAAACTTGTCCAAATAATTTCTGAATATGGCATTAATTAATCACATGAAGACAACTGGTGCATTGGTTAGTCCAAATGGCACCACTATAAATTCATAATGCCCATACCTGGTCCTAAAGGATGTCTTATGGATGCCTTCTTCCTTGATTCTTATTCGATGGTATCATGCCCTGAGGTCAATCTTTGAAAATATCCTTGCTCCTCTTAGCTGGTCAAAGAGGTCATCAATTCGGGGTAGAGGATACTTGTTCTTTATAGTGTACTTGTTCATTTGTCGTAAGTCAATACACAGCCTCAAGGTTCCATCCTTATTTTTGACAAAAAGTACTAGCGCTCCCCAAGGTGAAACACTTGGACGTATGTACCCTTTCTTCAACAATTCCTTCAGTTGCATTTGTGATTCTTTTAACTCCACTGTGCTCATTCTGTAAGGTGTTTTTGACACCGAGGCAGCTCCTGGCACTAAATCAATTGAGAAATCTATCTCCCTTCTTGGTGGCAATCCGAGTATTTCTTGGAATACATCTTCAAATTCCTGTAGCACCGAGAAATCTTCAAGTCTTGGCCCCTTTGTATCAACTAGCTCCTCCACATGAGCTGCATACAATTGACATCCTTTTCTAAAACATCTTTTCAGCTGTAAGGCTAAAATCTCCCTTATAGAGATGGGTCTTGGAACTCCTTTCACAGTGCTCTGTTTTCCATCTCCATCAAGACATGTAAATGTCTTGTTATGACAATCTAGGACAACACGATGCTTGTCCAACCAATCCATCCCAATCAGAACATCATAAGACCCCAATGTTATGATATTTAGATCAGTACTAGTATTCACGCCATTAAGACTTATGGAACAACCTCTGACCATATCATGGATTCTTCGTTTGGTTCCGGTGGTTAACTGAACCAAACTTGCTTTTCCAAGTTTACTTTTCTCCAAATGTAATCTATCCACTATCTTAGGATCAATGTAACAATGACTTGCTCCTGAATCAATCAAAATAACAACACACTGATTTGTGATCTTACCTTCCACCTCGATCATATTGGATTGGTACTCTGCTTTTCGATCATTTAAAGCTACATAGATTCTTCCCATATCTCCAACTGTTGTAGCCTCTTGGATTTTGTGCACAGTCTTCACTCTGTCCTTTCTGTGTGGGAAATCCTTGTACAGGTGATCTTCCTTGCATCCCCAGCATTGGATTGGTGGTCTTCCCCTTTTTCCCAAGGAATCTTCCTTCTTGAAATCTCCCTTAGCATACTGATCTTGCTGATTTCTATTAGGCTCATTGCTATTGAAGGGAGGTTTGAATCCTTTTGTCCTCTGATTGGAATTCTCATTCTTCTTTTTCTTCCAAGATTTCTATAGGGATTCTCTTCCCTGGCCTTTCTCATACAAGTATTTAGCCTTCCTGATGGCCTCAATCAAGGTCTTGGGTTCATCATACTTGATCTTTTCCTTATAAAAGGTTGGCAATCCACTTAGAAATCTCTGTATTTTCAGTTTCTCATCACCAATGAACTTGACATACTTTAAGAATCCCAAGAACTTCTTCTCATATTCTGCCATAGTCATGCTCCCCAACCTGATTTCAAAGAACTCCTGCATTTTCTTGTCATAGAAATGCTCTGAGAGGTACTCCTTTTGGAAATACTTCTTGAACCACTTCCAAGTGATCCTACTTTCATTAACATTCTCCACTTTCTTCAGTTGGTCCCACCATATTGCTACTTTTCCATGTAAGTGGTAGGTGGAAATCCCAGCTTCTAGGTTGGATTAATAGTTATGCAACTGGAAATATCTCATGAGACCAAACAACCACGCTTTAGAGTCATCTTCCCTTTCTCTTTCACCCTCAAAGGAAGGTGGCTTGAGCTTCCTCAGTTCTCCTTGCAAACAATCTACCTCTTGTTTCCTTCTCTAGTGTCTGATAGGAGACACCTTTGGACTTCTTACAGGATCATCCGTTGCACAAAAATTTCTTTCTGAGTAAGGAGGTGAGTGGTGTCCATGAGCTCTGCTAGCACTTCTGGAATAACTAGCTCTTCCATGATCATTTCTCCTTTCATGACACCTGCATTCTTCCTCTTGTCTTGAGTTTGATCCCTTCTTCATTTGCCTCTCCAACTGATTCAAGATCTGCAACACTCGAGCATTTATCCAACTTTTCTCTCTCATTAGTCTCTCGTTGTCTACTTTGTAGCTCTGCACTTCCATCTTCAGATTTCTTACCATTTCTATTAACGTTTCCTGTTCTTCTTTTCCCTTACATCCATTGGAATCTGTCTTTGCATTACCAACTATGGTATTCTGGCTTTCAACCTTCTTTTCATGACTGGAGGCTCCCTCTCCTTCTTCCATTTCCTCAATACACATCTTGAGCTGAGGTGCTTAAGCCTCTTAATTCTGCAAGATGTGCAAGCAACCATTTTGTTAGAATTATGCATATGATATACAAAATTTCCAAACCATGCTACATGTCTCTTTATTTTTTTTTATTTATGGAGATCATATCCCCATTCTCCGAAAATAACAGTGTCTTTTTATCCTGGGATGACACAGAGTTTCACCCTGTGCAGGCGCTTCCTTCAAACCACCTCCCAGGTGACCATGACTAGAAACCATGGTTAAATCCTTCCTTGTAACTTTTCTGTCTTGAGGACAATCAGTTCTTCCCTTAGCCCTCCTTTCCTCAGCTCTCAATCTGCATATGACCAAGGCCATGACCCTATGCTTAGCTAAAAAAGAACTTGTCTAGAGCTTCGAGACTTCGGGACTTTCAGCCAGGACCAGATCAACAATCCTCATCCTCTTTCACGATCAACGATCGAGATCCACTTCGAGACTCTGTGCTTCGGAAGTCTCAACTTCCCTCGCTTGCCTCCTCCCAGAACGATTTTACCCAAAGTTCATGATTTGTCGACGTGTGTCCTCCCACATATCAACGACTATGAATCACTTCAGCTCTTTGGGCCTCAGAAGTTTCATACTCCCCTCTTGCACTTTATCTTGGAGTGCTTCCACCCGAAGTCGACGATCCTTCGACATGTGTCTTCTAGAATCGACGATCGATATATACTCAGGCCTTCGTGCCTTTGGGAGTTTTCGACCCAATGCAACCTGTCACATCTTTCCCTTCTGGAGTTCCCAGTTTCTAGATTGCATGATCTATCGCCACGTAGCGAAATGATGGAAGTGGACACATGGCCCAATCAGGTGGGTGACATGTGTCGCATTCTAATCAACTTTTCAATATTTCAAAATCTCAAATCTTAGCAACACGTGGCACACATCCCATGTGTCCACGCCATCTTAGGTGACATCCGCAAGCCACGTCACTTCAAGGATTCTAGGGTCCACATCACCTCTAGGTGACATCATCGTGCCGCACCACTTCGACTCTTCAGGCTTCGAGGTTTCGGGAGTTTTCAAACTAGCACACTTCCAATTCTCCCGAACTAGCCAATCTGCCGCCATGTTTCCTCCTAGATCAAATGACCAAGATTCACTTTGGGTCTTCACCCAAAGTTCATGGATCTTCTCCACACGTCCTCCTCAATCCGATGACTACGTTTTACTTCTGGGCTTCGGACTTTGGAGATCTCAAATTTCAAAATCTATCTGGCCCTACTGGCTTTTATCCGAAGTCCTGGATCTGGCGACGCGTGGCTCTCGACAAATCAACGGTTGAGATCCTTTCGGGTCTTCAGGTTTCAAAAGTCTCAAACTTCAACCCCCTCCTCGCTCATTTTTTCTAGAGCGTTTTATTTGGTGCACGCGATCGATGGATGCGTGTCCTCCTACAAATCGACAGTTCCCAAGATATTTCGACTCTTCGGAGGTTCGTCACTTGAGCGCTAACAAGTCACATCACTGCATGCCTGTTCAATTTGCGGGGTTGGGCATCGACGGTTTGGATTAACCCTCAATTCTTCTGACGCTGACACATAACCCCTTGACGAAACCATGGTTTGTATTACGAGAATGCCTTGGAAAATTATCTCCCGTGCAACTCGGTTCCCCGCAATGCCTACTGGCCATTGATCTCTCTCTCCAATGGGATCTGATGGTTGCAACCTTAGCCCTTACTTTCTTTTCATCGGATGACCCTTGTTCACCTGTCCTCCGATCCAACGATCTCGGATCTCTCCTGAACCTACAGTGGCGATCATTCCTAAATTCAAAAGGACGGTCACGATCCTTCGAACCCTTACAAAAGATCTATGACGTTCTGTCTCCTGCGTAGCTTCTACAATGCCATTCCTCCTGAGATTTTCAATTTCACGGTCAGATTTCGATCTCGACCACGAGACTCTCACCAATAGACACAACCCATACCGTCCCAGTGCTTCAACCAGGAGCTCTGATACCAATTTGTAACATCCCTAGCCACCCACAGGTCAGGGGACGCTACCTGCAAGCCCACCCTCAGACTTCTTTCTCATGCTGATACCTTCTTTATATATTAAGGATACATAAGATAACAGATTTAACAACATGCACAACAATATCTAGCAATCATGCATAATCTAAAGATTATGTTAAACGATAATCAAATATACACAACGGAAATACATTCATATACATGGAAATGATAATTACATTACACAGTGGAATACATTCGTACATAGATAATAATATCATGACAAAGAGCACTTATCTTTATGAAAGATGTCACCGATTGGCTGTAGACCAAGGACGTTCCACCCAACCGTAGACACCATTGATCCAAATCTCAACAACAGTGTCACCCTCGAGCCAGGGCTATGAATCCATAAGGACAGTTCCATAGTGTAATTGGGTTCCCAAACTAGTCAGCTCTCAAGCTCTCATAGGTTTCCCGACACCCACAACAATCCAAGTACCCAACTCTCTTCTACCCAGCCTGTACCGCCCCAAGAGACCGGACCTCCACCCTTCTTTGCCACGCAGTCCCTCAGGTAGTCCTTCTCCTTTATTTTCAGGGCCTCCAACACATCTGGTCCAAAATCTCAATTTTGGGACTCTCAGGACTTGCAATTGTGAGCAAAACAGGGCACATGCCAATGCATTTCAGACATGTAGGCCCCAGGTCACGGCTGGATCACACCAGTGACCACTACAACCAACTATCCCATGGCTAATTCTTCAGAAACTCCGTTTCCTTTTCCAAGCCAAGATGCAGGTGAGGATGGGTCGATGAATGGGTGAGGGGGTGCATGGGAGTGCGTGCTTGGGAGTGTGTGCATGGGAGTGCGTGAGGGAAAAAATGAGTGAGTGAATGGGAAATCAACAAACAATTCATTAGTTGAACTCCCCCATCAGATCAAAGGCAGGTTTTAGTAACCTCGTGGGGAAACAAGAACCTCCTGGCCTTCTCTAAGAATCTCACGTAATCGACCGCCTCCCTTATACAAAAGGGTAATTCAAAAATAGGAATAAGCACTTAGTTCCTCAAGCTCCCTCTCTTGTGGAATCATAGCCTCCTATAACTCTAGTCCTTGTCTGTCTAGCATCCATCGATGTGTTTATCATTAATAATGATAAAAAAATTACATTTCTGGGGCATACTGGCCCTTTAATAATTGTTTGGGCACTCAGGCCTCTCAACATTGTAACAATACATTATTTAAAATGGGGGTTCGAAACCTGGGGTGTTACATCGACGAATGAGAATCAAAAGGGAGTGAATCAGGTGTAAATGACTTTTCTTTAAAAGAAAATTAATTGGTTTCTTGGTGTTTCTTCCCTCCGCTATATCCTTCATTTTTCTATTATCATCATCATCATGCCTACACGAAGAGAAGCTACCTATGAAGAATCCTTAAAAAAAAAGTTTAGTTATACTTTTTCATTAAGTAAATCTATATAGTTGTTGATAACAATCATTTCCCAACGTGAGTGCATCTTTTATATATGTGTAGATAACAATAATAAAATAAAATAAACATCAAACAAACTTAAAATAAACATAATAAAATTAAAAACACATTAAAACATTAGTTTTTAATTTTTTTTTTTGTTTTTGTTTTTATTTAAAATTATTTTTTTAAACAATTTATAAGAAGTATTAACTCTTTTATATTAATTTAACAACAACAAAAAATAATATCAACCACTTTATATTGAGTTAATGTTTGGAAGTGGAAGCATAAATTCAACAAAATTCAATGGAAAATAACAAGAGACAAAACAACAATTACAGAAATCAACAGAATGATTTACGTGGTAAAGCCTTTAAAAGGGAAACATCCACAGGGCAATGGTAATCAATTATCTTATTGTTCAAGGGAGAATTACAAAATCCAAAAACAAGCTTACAACCATTTCTCATGCTCTTCCACACACCATGCATCTACAAGCTTACATAGATATATAACATCTTTCAAACAATTACATAAAACTGATCACATTAATGAGCACCTATCCATATTTTATTTTTAGCTAATTTGTTTCAACTAAAGGTAGAATAATATGAGCCAAAAACTCTTCCCATATCCAATCCAATCCATGGGAAATTAGTTGGCATGTTTCAACAATCTCCACCTTCACAAGAATTTAGCTGATCTATATCTTGCCCAAATTCATTCATCACCTTTCCTGCAAGCAAAGAGAAGCCAAGAACCACCATAGCTTCTCTAACAATACTGGTTTTGTGAACATGTCTGCACAATTTTCTTATGTATGGACCTTTTCTAGAGCCACTCCACCTTCATCAATAACCTGCCTTGCAAAATGGTATTTAATAGGAATATGATTTCTCTTATGGTGATAAGCTGGATTTTTAGCCAAATGAATAACACTTTGACTATCGCAGAATAATTTTACCTTGTCCTGCATCCTTCCAAACTCACCCAAAAAACCTTTTAACCAAATTCCCTCCTTGCAAGCATGTGAAGCAACTATATATTCTGCCTCTGTAGTGGATAAAGAAACAATGTTTTGAAGCTTTGACATCCAACTAACAGGTCCTCCTGCAAGAGTAAAGACATATCCTGAAGTGGATCCTCTTTTGTCCAAGTCACCTACAAAATTCGAATCGACATAACCACAAACTAAATCACTGCACCCATTATAGGTGATACAATAATTACTTGTGCCCCTAAGATATCGAAGCACCTATTTCACTACTGCCCAATGTTCTTTACTTGGATTTTCCATGTATCTACTGACAACACCAATTACTTGTGAAATATCTAGCCTAGTACTTACCATCACATACATCAAACTTTCTACCACATTAGCTTACAATAAACAAGACATATACTCCTTTCCATCATCATTACTAGGACATAAATCCGAAGAAAGATTGAAATGAGAAGCCAAAGGGATTTTACCAGTTTCACATTATTCATTTCGGACCTTATAAGTATTTTCTCCACATACTTTTATTGTGATAACCACAACTTACCATTTTTCTCGTCTCTGTGTATCTCCATGCCCAATATTTTTTTTTACTCCTAGATCCTTCATATCAACCATGATTTCAACTTGTTGATTTCAACCATGATTTTGCTTGCTACAAGAATATCATCAACATATAACACAAACATAAAGAATATGCGATTTTCCAACTTTTTAAAGTAAACAAAATGATCATACTCACTTCTTGTACCATTCCATGGGAGACTACTTCAAGCCATACAATGAATTCTTGAGTTTGCAAACAAACATTTTATTGTGATCTAAACAAACACTTCCAGTTGTTCCATATATATTTCATCATCTAAATATCCATGTAAAATGATGTTTTAACATCTAGTTTGTCTAACTCAAGATCAAGTAAAGAAACTAGTGCTAACACAACCCGAATTGAAACAAGGTTAAGAACTGGTGAAACGATTTCAAGGAAATCAATACCTTCTTTTTTAGAATACCCTTACCAACAATCTTTCTTTATACCTCTCAACTTTATCATCAACACCCTTTTTCAATTTGTAGACCCACTTGCAACCAACAACCTTTCTTTCCTTCAGGAGTTCTACCAGGTCCCATGTTTTATTATTTTCCAAGGCATCCATTTATTCTTTCATTGATACTTTCCATTTAGCACTATCAGATACCTCTATTGCTTCCTGATAACAACTAGGTTGTTCATCATTAGAAATCAAAGAAAAATATGTAGCATAATTGTCATACCTCTTAGGAACATTTCTCACCCGTGTAGATCTCCGTAGAGATTGTTGTGGTATTTCCTCAATTTCCTGGAATTTTTTTGTATCAACATCTTCTTATGCAAGATCTTCTTATGAAAATATTCATGCTCCTCCTCTCCTGTAGATGATCGAGTCTCCAATTGAATTTGTTGATTTTGTGGTACTTCTGCATGTTTCACCAACATCTACATTTGATTTTATGAGTAACAATTCATTAAATATGACATCTCTATTAATGTTGATTTTGTGGGAAGTATGATCCCACAATATATATCCCTTAAATCCATCACCATACCCAACAAAGACAAGCCTTTTTTATTTGGGATTTAACTTAGAACACAATCATTAAGAATAAGAGCATAGGCCTCACAACAAATTTTTTTAAGATTTGAATAATCACAAGGGTTACCTATCCATACCTCTTCTCGAATCTTACTGTTTATTGTAGTTGATGGTGACTGATTTACTAGATAGCATGTTGTAATAACTTCTTCTTCCCACAATTCCTATTACAATTTGGCATTACTGAGCATGTTCCTTTCTCTTTCTAGAAGAGTCCTATTCAAGCGTTCAACAACACCATTTTGTTGAGGAGTATGCACCGTGGTTTCATGTATTTCAATCTCAACTTCGTTGCAATAATTTTCAAATTCCTTAGATGTGAACTCACTTCCATTATATGTTCTCAAACATTTGATTGAACTGCAAGTACTCTTTTCAACGAAAGCTCTAAATTTCTTAAAATCGTTAAATACATTAACTTTTCTCTTTAATATATAGATCCACACCTTTCTAGAGTAATCATTTATAAATGTTACAAAATATGACGATCCTCCAAAATAAACTTTAGGAGATGGTCCCCAAACATCAGAATGGATATAATCAAGGATACCTTTACTAATATGTCTTCCTATTTTAAACTTCTGTCTATAGTGTTTTCCATAAATACAATGCTTGCAGAAATTCAAATTAAGATATTTTAAGCTTGGAAGTATCTTATGGTCTACCAGTACCTTAAGTCCTTTTTCGCTCATATGACCCAAGCACTGATGCCATAAACAAGTAGATTCACTTGCACCTTTAGATACTACTGTTAATTGATTTATTTTAGTCCTTCCTTCTAGCTGATAAAGATTCCCGATCCTTTTATCCTTCATAATTACTAAGTTTCCTTTGAAAACCTTTAGTACTTCACCTTGAACTATACATTTATAGCATCCAAAATCTAGAACTCCCAAAGATATTAGGTTATTTCTAAGTTCGGGTACATGCCTCACATATGTTAACATTATTACAATACCATCATACATTTAAACCCTGATACTACCAATCCCAACAATTTTACAAGAAATATCATTTCCCATAAAAACAACACCGTCATCAATAGATTGGTAATTTGAGAACCAATTTCTATGAAAACACATATGATTGGATGCACTAGAGTCTAACAACCAACGTTGATCATGTTGTGAAACATTACAAATATATAATACCTCATTGCTTATATCTGAAATTGTTTCAGCTGAATTTGTTTCCTTTGTGGAGTCCTCTTTGGATGCTTGTTGTCTTTTCCAACAATCCTTCTTGATATGCCATGATTTTCCATAGTACGAACATTTTAGCTTACCCTTATTGCCTTTTGAATTAGATCTTGATGTACCTCCTGGATTATTCCCTCTTTCTTTAGATCAACCTCTAGCCACCATTGCTTTTGATGTTGAGGTTTCTTGACTGGATCTTCTCCTCAATCAACATGGATCCCACAACAATATCATATTCAATGGTGTATGTTGTGATAAACCACATAGATGTGACTAAATGATCTCAATATTCAGGTAATGAACACAATAGTGTGATTTCCTTGTCCTCATAATCATATTTTACATCCACATTGGTTAATTGACAAATCAGAGTATTAAAAAAATTTAAATGGTCGACAATTTCTGTACCTTCTTTCATATGTAAGCTATACAATGCCTCTTCAAATAGACTCTGTTTATCAAGGAATTTTTCATGTAAAGGCATTACATTCTTCTCCATAATCCTGTCGTTGTCTCCACTCCAACGATATTAAAAAAAACTTCATCTGCCAAACACAAACAAATGGTACTGACAACTCTTGCATCCAGATCTTCCCAGTCCTCATTCAAATATCCATGGGTTTGTTCGACCTTCCCTCCAATGCCTTTTTCAATCCTTGTTGCACAATCATATCTCACATCTTGAGCTTTCATAGCACAAAGTTATTTTCCCCGTTGAATTATCCACCTCAAACTTCGAACTCTGTATTTTTTCCATTAGCACAAACACTAAGAGACAGGACATTCCACAATAGACAAAATTCAATTTTAGTTTCTACATTTATTGCTCATCTTGTAAAGAATGATCAACGATGATCACATGTTATCTCCCCCCTCAAGAGTCTCAACAACGATGATCTCCAGATTATCGTTATTATTACCCCTCCTGCACATCGTAGGGAGCGATGATCCACGAATATCGTGCCTTTCAAAGAACCCAGGGAGTGATACGTTTGAGACTGATTATCGTGCCTCCAACAAGGCTCAAGGAGTGATAGGCCAAATAATATATCCCTTTTTTCACTCAAGCATAGTGTGATCGTCCTTTGTCTTACGGTTTGCTTGAATTTGATCTAGCAACCGACCTTTTGTTTCCTCTGTGTGTGACCTCTAGTTCTCTTTCTCCTTCGCCCTCACATCCTTCAACTCCGAGCTCTAATACCACTTGTTGGGCAGCAGAAGCATAAACTCAACAATATTCAATGGAAAATAACAAGAGACAAAACAACAGTGACACAAATGAACACAATGATTTATGTGGTAAAATCATTTAAAAGAGAAACATCCACGGGGCAATGATAATCGATTATCTTATTGTTAAAGGGAGAACTACAATAACCAAAAACATGCTTTCAACAATTTCTCACACTCTTCCACACACCATGCCTCTACGAGCTTACATAGATATATAACATCTTTCAAACAATTACATAAAACTGATCACGTTAATGATCACCTATCCATATTCTATTTTTAGCTGATTTGTTTCAATTGAAGACAAAATAATAGGATTCAAAAAATCTACCCATATCCAATTCGTGGAAAATTGGTTGACACGTTTCAAAATATATATATATATATATATATATA
>ML805413.1:88717-99338 GCA_009831015.1 Picea engelmannii | reverse complement strand
ACAACTTTCCCCGATCGTAGTTGAATTTCATAGGTGGGAAAGGTTTGAACTTCTGTATTCTGCACAGGGTGGGTGGGTCGATTATTGGGGTTAGGGATTGGATGGGTAGGGACTATTGTTGGTCTCGGAGGATTGTGGATAGCTTGGTTTTGTGGTTGTTGATTGACATTTATAGATACTTGCTACTGATTAGGGTTCAAGGGGGTTGTAAATTGATGCTGTATAGGAGGTGAGAGTAAATATTGCATCTGTGGTGGGTTGAATCCAGGTAGTAATTGGGAAATGTTTGCAGGGTACTGTGGATATGTAGGGTAAGAGGGATTTCCATACATAGGTCCCTTCCAACCTTGTTGCCAAAGTTAAGTTTGCTGAGGTGTCCATTGTGGATAGGTCACTGGGGAAGGACCCCATTGTTGTTGTTGATATTGTGCATTAAGGTCATAAAATGTATTAGGGTTTTGGGCTCTCCAAGGTCTTCTGGAAGGGTATGGTTGTTCTTGTGAGACTCCTCCTCCCCTATACATGGCTTGTAGCTCAAGCAAGGTTGGACACTTAGATGTGGGGTGTTCTAGTGTACACAGACCACATATTTCTATGACATTTAATGGGCATTCTTTCTCACTGTGCTTCTTTCGGAATCTATGACAAAATATTGCTAAAGCAACCTCTTCTTCTTGTTTCTTTTTCAGTTTCAAAGTATCTAATTGGTTACTTATTGTGCTCAAGATGTCTATTTTAAAGTTCTCCAATAAGTTTCCTAACTCAGTTCTGGTGACAGTCCCTGAGCTTTGTTTTGTATTTTTGCTAAAAGGATCTCTTGGTCCTTTGCCTGTTTTATCTTGTCCTCTTGAGTATCTCCTACAGTAATCTGCAATTTCTGAAAAAGGATTTTGGTGTACATCTCCTGAACTCAACAAGTTTAAAACTTCTATGCAATCATCTCTGAGACCTTTAAAGAATACAGTTCTTACTACAGCTGGGTCTGTGGTGAATAGTTTTGAATTCTGATAGTTGTATAAGAACCTTTCTAAGTAGTCTTCAGGGCTTTCATCTTTTGTTTGCTGCATTTTAAAAATGTCGTTTTAACATTATCCTTACAATAGTCTTGGTATTTCCATAAAAATGTGTCTTTCATTTGATCCCAAGAGAGAATTGTATTTTCTTCTGAGCTCATGAACCATCTTAAGGCTGAATCTTTCATTGTAGCAGGAAAGAGCTTAAGTTTTTGGGCATTGTCTGAGTAGTTATAGCTTCTACATAATATATCAAAATCGAATAAAAATAAATCTGGATCTTCAGTTGACATACCTCTGAAAGTGGGTAACGATGATAGTGGGATATTCTTCATGTTGATGTTTTTGGAAATATCCAAGATTGGAAACCCAAAAGTCTCATTCTCTGTGGCTGCATTTCCTTCTTCTTCTGCCGTTCTACTGATGGATGGTTCAGAAACTGGATTTTCTGTGTCTCCTAAATGTTTAGCAGACTCACGTTCTGGCTATCCCAATACTGATTCTTCCATTTTTGGTTCTCCTTCTAGAGCCTCGCTGGCTCCCCTTGAATTTTCTGTTGGTGGAATTTTTCCTGCACCAGTGTCAGTTGGATTAGTGGGGGGGTTGTTTTTGAATCTTTGGAGATTACAAATCTACCCTTGTTATCTCTATATCTATGCATAAAATGGAATTTTGATTCTTTAACTGAATTGAAAATCTAGAAGGTAAGAAGGCAAACTAGATTCGGAGAACCCCACTATAGTGGCCGCGTGGCTCTTCACTCACGTCTTAAACATTTTATCCTCCTCCCTCAAGCAACCTTTAAAAGTTTTTAAAAATTTATACAAATAATCTAAGCTAAAAACCATTTCCTACTGTTTGCAACTCCTCGACAACGACGCCAAAATGTTGTGTTGCTTATATGTTTAGTATAATGCACTCATTAATTATCAATCTGGGATTCGTAATCAACAGAGTTACAAGACATCAGTAAGAAAGTTAATTTCTAATGTCACGAGTATAAAACTAGGTTGGATTATGCATGCTGGAAACAAATCAAAATAGAAAACTGCAATGTACTTTGGTTGTCTTTCACAGAGATTCTATCTACTCCATTATGGCACATGCAAGTATGAGATGGAGTTGGTTTGAAAAATCAACTCTGCTATCTGACCCAGAAAACTAACTATGCAATCCAAACTTCTGAAAGGGAAATCACACATCAACCATCAAGACATAGCATGGGTAGTTCAATAGTCAATATACTGAGTATGTTGTGGTTCACAATGTGCTATTGTGAACTTCACTAGTTCTCCTTCAAATATGTTTGACCACTGTTGCCAACATTCATGTCTAAAAACCAAATTCATAAAAACAGAGCATATGCAAAAACAGAGCAAGTAAAGATCTCTAAGAAATCATATAATGGAAATCCTAGTCTAAATTGTACTGCTATCATCTAACAGAGTTAAAGCTTCAGCTAAATTAACATTTACACTACTGGAAACAAATGCTAATGCTAATCTACGAAGATGTTGACCTTTGTTGGGCGGTGGGCCCTTACCACTTCAACATGTCAGCTACTGAAGTCTACAATAATATTTTCTTCAACCCACACATTACTCTCACTCAAATCTCAAAACATAACATCAAACTTTTGTTAACAACTCAACTCATATTCAATCATATATAATCAAGACATGGAGATAAATGGTGTTCTTCTATTAGTCTTCACTCAAAATATGTTCTACAATATCACACGGTGCTTCATATGTTGGTAATATGATAACTCTCCTACACTTCCACTATCCTTGCCACGACTATTTAACAGTCTTAGTCGTGAAACACAAGGAGGTGACATGATTTGCAAATCAGTCAAATGTTTAAATTTAATTATTCGGTTACATATTTTAGCTTCATCCTCATGAAACGAAGTGCATGAGGATGAGAAACTATTCTAACATAGCCTTGCTAAAGCAAATAAACATCCACTAATTGTCTTGGGTGATCTAGAGCTAAACTTGGTACATTTGGCTCTCTATATTGGTACTGGATCATGACAGGTAGATGGTACCGGATCATAACAATGCGCAAATGGTGGTATCGGATCACGACAGTCCACGACCGTTGGTACTGGATCACAACAGATGAAATTTTAGTATCGGATGCATTTGGTACCGGATTCAGACAGTGGCAGTCTTGGTGCGCAAGTACCGGATAGCTGAGCTGGTACATGAAGGCTAGATTTATCTAGAGGTCAAAGATTATACATGGAAAATTGAAGCATTAGTACATGAAATATTTAATTCCCTAACTCAATAAACCAGAAAATGCATGAATTAACCATACTTTACCTTATGACCTTATCACTGGCTAATGGTAGCGTTCTTGTCATTCACCCAAGCTTAGGTAGGCCAAAAAGGTATAGATGAAGAGTATAATAGGGTAATGGGTATGTCAATTTCGGGTCTCAACAGTCTTATGACCCTAGGTAGGCAGCTACATAAATTATTATTTGATGCTTTAAAAAGTTGAAAATTTTGTAGGGCTGCCAACAATGGCGACTCGCTGGGAGAAGCAGTTATCTCTGTATCATTGTCGAGTTCATGTTAGAAATATTTGAATGATTTCAAATCAAAGAATTACTGAAAGACATTTGAGCGTCTTTGAAAATCATTACGTGGTCCAACTTAAAATATCTTTCATTAAAAAAATGAAATCTGGTGACAGACTTAACAAACGAAAGCCACGATGTTTAAATTATTGGCTCCAATGCTGTCGACAGGACCACTGCTTCCAGCATGCATCCATAGCCTCAGAAGGGATATCAATTAACCCACTCTGATGCCTCTATCCTGTCCAAGAAAATTCAAATCAGAATGAAGGATGCTTATGATAAAAAATACTTTATTTTTACCTGAGAATTTTCTCTAACCCGACATTGCTTCGCTGCCCAGCGGGCCTGTTCAGTATCCTGGCGAAGTTTTCTTGGCACCATGAATGCATTTACCTACTGTTAGCAGACCTATTCAATATCCTGGTGGGTTTGCAAACACTTCCCACAACTCTCGGGAAAGTTTTTGATATAATTTATAGATATCTAGAAGAGCGGGGTGATGCTGAAAATTTCAGTCCTTGGCACATTTTGTTATTTTCTGTCTGCTTTAATTTTTGCTTGCTAACCTTCATCATGGTCTGAAAATAGTCCACTGACAAAAATATTTTTTCGAGGATAGGAAGGCATCATTGAGTTGCTTTATTTAAAAGCAGGGACAACGTAAAGATATTTTAATGATAGCCATGTTTTCTCTCAAATGCAAATTGAAACCAAAAATCAATTCTCAACAAAACCCACCTTTAACTGGTCTACGTTTTTCTCAAGAAAATACAACAATTGATGCTCCGACAGTCCTTGACAGTTGTTTAAATATGAAGCATTATGTTGTTCCTTTTGAACTAGACTGTAATACATGCATGTTTAACTCAGAAAGCCAACACAAAATTTAATGAAAGAAAGAAAAATGAAAAAGAAAACCAAAGCAAACCAAAACAGAAACGGTTATGTACAACAGGTGTATCTAGGACTTGTCAGGTGAAATACCTCTTGAGAGCTTGGCCATTCACCGAAAAGGTGTCTAGATCTCCCTCTAAATTCTGCAGGTGGAAAGAATCGTGACCTAGTTTTTCGGCGATTAAGAATGGTCCCAACCACAGGTTTTGGAACTTAGTATGTTCCCCTTTCCCCTCATGAGGTTTATCCCACTTGAGGATAAGATCACCTACCTCAAAATTCCTATCCGAGGCAGAACTTGAATCAAACCAGCTTTTGACAATATGTTGATGCTGATCCAGTTTTTGTTTTGCTTGAGTCCTTACCTCTTCTAACTTCAGCAAAGCATTAATCCGACTTTCCAGAGGAGGACAGTCTTCTTCTTGAACCTTCTGTGATAGTTGCAGAGAGGGAAGAAGAACATGTGGAAAAAGAATTGCTTCCCTTTCGTAAATGAGAAAAAGGGGGAATTACCAACAATAGTTTTCAGAGTTAACCTATTAGCCCAGAGTGCATTGAATAGTGCATTATTCCAGTTTTGTGGTTTTCGAAGACTGTTCTCTTGATAATCTTGATTAGGTTTTTGTTTGTCGATTCTGCCAAACCATTTCCTTGGGGGTAATAGTTGGCATAATATTTTATCTTTATCCCTTTTTCTAAATCAAAGGCACTCATATCTATGGATGAGAAATAAGAAGCATTATCAAACACTAGACATTCAGGAATACCGAATCGAGTGATGATGTTTGAATTAAGGAAAAATATTACCTGACTGGTGTTTACCACTTTTAATGGCGCAGCCTCAGACCATTTGGTGAAATAATCTATCGTTGTGATGATGTATTTATGCTGCTGCGAGGAGGTGGGGTTTATTGGGCCAATGATGTCGAGACCCCATTGCTGAAAAGGGAAATCCACCGAGACAGGTTGCAACAGGAATGTTGCCTTCTGTACTCGTCCAGAAGCCTTTTGACAGGTTGCGCATTTGCGGCATAATGTATGGGCATATTTGAAAAGCGTGGGCCAATAATACCCTGCCCTTAATACTTTGTGGGCAGTAGTGTCTCCACCGAAATGCCCACTAGCTTCTCCTGCATGCAACTGAGATAAGACTTTTTCTGCTTCATCTCTTGCTAGACAATGCATAAGGATTTCATCAAAATTTTTGATAAATAATACACCATTCACAAGTTGGTAAGGTGCAGACTTTAATCTCAACGCTCTCCTCTTTTTTGGATCAAGGTGACGAGGAGTTGAACCGTGTATTAGATAAAACTTAATGTCATCATACCAAGGATTTGTAGGATTTTGTACACAACATATTTGACTTTGCTGTTGTTGATATTCAATTAACATATCAGTTTGACTTCGCTGTTCTTCAACTGAATCAACAACTAATTTACATAGACCTTGGCCTCTAACAATTTGCGTCGGGGTGATCTCAAGGTCATACTCTTGTAAGGATGTCACCCAGTTTGTCCGTTTTTCACCTAGTTCTTTCTGTACTAATAAATTTCTGATAGCAAGGGTAAGGAACAATGACTTTAGTTCTAGATTTCAGTAGATACGATCGAAAATGTTTTACTTATTTAAAAATAGCATAAGCCTGCTGATCTACATCTGGATAATTAAGCTCTGCTCCCTTAAACGCTGAGCTCATAAAGGCAATGGGAACCTCATTTTTTTCAACATTCTTTTGGGTTAGCACAATGGCATAAGATCGATCGGAGGCAAACGTGTAAAGAGTGAAGTCTCGCGAAAAGTCAGGGCTCATTAAGGATGGAGCCTCCAGTATGGATTTTTTTATTGAGTCAAAATCTTGATTTTCTTGAAGTCCCCAATGGTATTGCACATCCTTTTTTATTAAGTTTTGAAAAGGCCTCACCATTTCCGAGAAACTCAGAACAAACCTTTTGAAATTTTTTATCTTACCTAGAAAGGATTGCATAGATTTTTTGGAAGAGGGGGGAGGGAGTTTTAAAATGACTTGAGTCCTCTCAGGGTCAATGATCATCCCTTCATTGAATACTATGAAACCGATCATCTTGCCTTGTTCCACTGCAAAGATAGATTTTTTTGGGTTCAGAGAGATGCCATACTTACGACATCGTTGTAAAATAGATCTCAGATGGGCTAAGTGATCCCCCTTATTCTTGGAGAAAACCAAGACATCATCGAGATAGACCACTATATATTGATTGATTAGACCATGAAAAGTGATATCCATCGCTCTCTAGAAAGTGGCACCGGCATTTATAATCCCAAAGGGCATCTTTCTATAAGCATAGGTTCCCCATGGAGTATGGAAAGTGGTTTTCAGCTGGTTTGGAGGAGACACGAGGACTTGGTTGTACCCTCAAAAACTGTCTAGTAGCGAAAATATTTCAGAACCGGATACCTACTAGAGAATTTGTTCCATCGGAGGAACATGGTAGCTGTCTTTATCAGATGCTCGGTTTAAGTTTCAGAAATCGACACATAGTTGAATTTCACCACTTTTCTTCCTCACAGGGACAAGGTTATAAACCCACTGTGTATGCCTTACCAGGAAGATGATCTTTTCATTCAATAGTTTGTTTAGTTTCTTCTTGACCGTTGGTTCTAGTTTTGGGTGCATCTTTCTTAACTTCTGTTGAAAAGGTTGAGTCAAGGGTTTCATGGGGATGATGTGTTGTATAATGTTAGGATTGAATGTTTTTAGATCATCATACGTCCAAGCACATACATCCTTAAATTCTTTAAACAATTTAACAAAGGATGATTTCTCTTTCTCAGAACATCCCATTCCCAAATTGATGTATTGTGGATTATCTTTAGTTCCTAGATTTACTTTTTCATGGGTCAAGGAAGAACTATTGGTTTTACAATTTACCGATTTTCTGAATTTATCATGCAAATCATAAAACTTTTCTAATCTTACCACAGATTTTGGGATAGAATTTACCAGATCTGATGTCGTTTCCTGAGACCTTGGGTCTGATATTACTGTAAAATTGTGGAGGTCTTCGTCATGGGTGCCTTCATCGATAACCGCACCTTGGAAAGTATCTTCCATGTGCATGAAACTGATGATCTGTTGATCATCATCGAACACTCTCCAATTAGTGATGTTTTCTGGGACTAATGGTCTGAACAACAACTCAATGGAAAACGTGTTCGGAGAAAGGCCTTCTGCGGGAAAAAGTTTGGAAGCAACATTAGCCAACATGTCAGCCTCAAAATTATTTAATCTTGGAATGAAATTAATGTTAAATGCAGAGAATTTGTGCATTAGATTCCATACCTCAGCTTGATAACTTTTCAGGTGTGGAGATAGGCAATGAATGGAATTCCTTACCTTCCTGACCACAATTTATGAATCGTCGAATACCATTAAATTCTATATTTTCAAATCTAGTGCCTTTCTGAGTCCTTGCAGAAGTGCCTCGTATTTAGATGTGTTGTTTGTGCATTCAAATTCTAATCGACAAGTGATCAAAGTTTTGTTACCAGCTCCTTCTTTAGATTTGGATCCATCGAAGTAGAGAGACCATATGTGAGTCTCATCAGTCGTATGTGACATATTAGGGAGAGTTGCCGACTATGTGCATGTCATGAGTTCTGTTTTCTGTCCCAGGTCAGTAATGGTAGAAGTTTCTGCCATGAAGTTACCGAAAAAGGTGTTCATTCCCTGCATTTTGGGTGATTTAGAAGAAACAATAAATGGTTCATTGGCATAATTTAAATCAGTCACGGTAAGATTAAGATAACGCTCACAATTGATCTTGATTCTGTTAGGCTTACCATTCTCTAGCAGCCACAAATGAGACCAGTCTATTGCAAAGTAACCATGCAGCTGTTCAGACCAATCCCTACTTAAAAATAGGCCATATATTTCAGGGATGTCCATGACAATAATATCAATAATCTGGTGAACTTTAGGATTAGAGGATAATCTGATAAGGACATTTTTTAATTCACATATCACCTTAATACTGGTCCGATCAAGCTGAATAATTTTCAGACTTGAAGGTTGGAATTCAACATTGATTTTTTGGCAGACAGACCAAGGCATTACATTTGATGATGCGCCAGAATCTACCATACAATTATGTACATTCCTATTGAAAATTTCAAAGGTCAACATAAAAGGTGGGACATTTCTACAAGTGTTAACAACAAAAATTTGCTGGTTTTTAGTTGGAGTCCCTGGAATTATTCTATCTACATTTTTTACACTTTTTATAGCAAGGTCTCTTTTCTCCGAGGGTTCTAGTGTGGTTTTAACGGGGACCTTTTGAGGTGTTTTAGGGCTGTTTTCTACACATTTTTTGCTGTTTAGATTGTTGTTTTTACTGTTTTATGCAATGTTCTGAAGCATCTTTTGCAGAAGAAAAGGAAATTTCAACAATTCAGAAACATAAATATTAGCTCTAAGTTTCTTAAGGTCTTCAATCAAATCATATTCTAAACTTGGGGTTGATGAATTCTGTTTAGTTTCAGTCTGCTTAAACTGTTTTTGAGGTGCATTAGTTCCAATTTCAGAAGAGGGTTTGTTTTGTGTTTTGCTTCTGGTATTGTAAGGATGAACCGTTTTAAAATTGGCTTGAAAGATACTATCCGAAAAATGCTCAAAGATGTTGGGAGATGATTCGTCCTCTTCCACTATTTCTTGTTGAACTACATCTTCAGAAATTTCAGGGGGAACTAAGTTATCATGAGATTCAAGGATTGTTTGTATTGCATAGTGTAGTCTTTTTAGATTAAGGCCTTCCGAATTTAAGTTGGGACTGTTTGTGGGAAAAGGTTTTCTAAAAGGGGTTTTGTAAGGTCCTTTGCTTGAAGAGGCTTCTTCAGCTGATCTCCTTAAATCTACGACTTGATTTGACAATTTTTGAACTACCTTTTGTAATCTTTCCAGATCTGAACTCTCTGATTGAGTTTTGGATTGGGGAGGTCTAGGAAGAATTTCCATTTTCTTCTTGGAAGATGGGGTAATCTCTGCCTCATTACAGATATTATCCTTTAGGCTTAGAATATCTTTCTCAATTTGGCTTGCCTCCTCAAAGGCTTCCAATAATGTTGTCTTCTTAGACCTTTTTACCCAGATTTCTATGTTTTGGTGTAGGGCTTTGGTGTAGTATGTGACGATAAGATTTTTAGCAGGCATTGAATCAATTGGGATTCGATTCTTTAATGTTAGAAACCTTTGATTAAATTCTTTTATTTTTTCCTTGGGGTTCATCTTTAAATTGGAGAGTTCCATGACTAAGACTTCAGGAGATTTGTCGTCTCTGAATTTCTCAAGGAAGCAAGATTCAAATCTATCCTAAGATACAATGGTGTTGGATTGTTGGGAAAAATATCATGTAGAGGCATTGCCTTCGAATGTGTACGGAAAAAGTCTACATACTACATCTTCGTGTTCTACATTTTCGAGTCTAATGGCTAGCATGAATTTTTTTATGTGATCCTCAACGATTTGCTTAGAATCTGGATCGAATTTAGGGAGCCATTTCTTCGGATGTTTAGGCAAAGGATGCTGGGGTCCAAGTATGTCCAAAACATCTTGATCGAGCCAAGGTCTAGAAGGATTGTTTGGATTTTCCATGGGTGTGGGTGGTGTCGAAGGATGAGATGAAGAACTACCTTCGTCTGATGACTCTTCTCTTGAAGAGGAGGGAGATGAAGGCGGTGGTGATGGTGGGATACCAGATCCTACAACTACATGAGTGGGGATGTGATCTGGATCCACAGGATTTAGGATAAGACCAATGCCTTCGAGTTTATCTCTGATATCAAATATATCTAGTGGTTGATTCAGTGGTCGACTTGGTTGTCTGATACGGGCCAAAGCATCGCGTGTCCTTAGAAGTGATTGGCGAAATTTTTTTTGTACGTTTGACCCTGGAGGGTTTGGTGTTACTGGCTCAATGGTAATATGTGGATTTTCGTTTGAGGTGGTTGTTTTTTGAGAAGTAACGTTGTCGTCAGAATGAATTCTTGTTACGATAGGGGAGCGGGTGTGTGGGGGAGGAGTCTTGTGACCTCCATGTGCCATCAATCGTGTTCAGGCTCTCCTTCTAGCGCCATTTGTTGA
>ML805413.1:70240-86791 GCA_009831015.1 Picea engelmannii | reverse complement strand
AATCTGCTGATTCTGTAGCTAGTCTTATTTTAGCAACAAAATCTAATTTATTCTATGAACAAGAACGTAACACTATTTTAAGACAAAAACAAATCTTTACTTTTAACTGGAAAATCAAATCGATTCACATGATCTCAGAATTGATCACTGCTGTGACACTTTCGACATTTTTTACTATGATGTTCCCTATTGTTTTCGGGCGTTTTCCTTGTCTCTGAACAATGGACTTGAGCCTACGATTTTCATCTGTCAGGGGGTTGACCAGATCGGTAAGGGTTTTGATCTGTGACTGTAAAATGGGTATGTCTGTGTAATACTTGTCAATCCAGAACAGACAAGTTTCACATTGTGAACTTGTGACGACCGTTTGAGAATACCCACGGTTGTGTGCCGGACTGTGTTCACTGTTGCCTTTAGGTTTGTTATCAAACTTGATACCCATAAATCCTTGACTATGTTTCAAGCAGGGTGGCAAATTATCCACGAAATTGTAAGCCTGGTCGGGATCTACTTCGAAGGAAGGAGGGTCTTCTTCGGCCAAGAATCTCTCGATCTCCGAGTTTGATCTTTCATGGATCTCGATCATTTTGATCAAGCTCACATGCGTGTTTGATTTATTTCGTAGTTTCCTTGAAATCAGCCTACGTGCCTTTTTATTTTTAAAACCTAAATCGATATCACCTTTAGATGGCTTTCCCATAGGTCTGTTTGCTTTCTTAGCAGAGGCGTTAGGTCATGAGTGTTTTTCATGGCTCTGCTCAACAACTTTTGGGTTGATTATAGGCTTACTGAGGGCGGCCGTAACACATGCCTGTGTAGATAAAGGGACTAAGGCTTCCTCTATGACGGGTTTGTCAACCTCTACAACATCAGAGTTAACGAAGCCATTTCGGGCTAGGAAGGTGTTCCAATCATGATTTTGTAATTTTAATTGATGTACCAACAATATCTTTATTAAGCCGTGGTGAAACAAGCTTGAATCCAATTGTTGTCTTTTATATCTCTTTGCCATTTTATACAAGCTTCTCCACAGGTAATAGGGCATGTTTAATTGAAAGACAATGAAATTCATAAGCAAACGTATATGATATAGAAAAACAAAACCAAAATGGCCTTCACACATCAAGAATTGCTTCAATACTGCTAGCAAGCCATGACACTGGGTTTTCGACATGGACACGGGCATACCTTTGTCACAACAATTGATTTTTCGAGACGTGAAGAAAAGGCTCCATGGAACCTCCTCGACCTTGGTGTTTTTGAACCACTTCTTCCCAGTCAAAGGAAGACCTATTGCTTGACCTAAAAACTCCTCTGTAACCTTGACCTGAATGTCTCCTACCTTGGCTCGTCATCCGTCAAAAGAAAGGGCAAATTCCTGAGCGGTTCACAAGTTGAATCCCTGGAATTTCTCAATAAAAAACAAGCCAACCTTGACCCAAGAGATCCTCCCTTGCATCAACACATAAGAGCAGGGTCTGAGAGCCATTGGGTTCAATCCTGATGACCGAGGCCATGGGAATACAAAAGGCAGACAATAAAACACAGTAAGTAGGGAGGGTTTCTAGGAGAAGACCAGAACGACATTTCAGAAACAAAACTCACTAATACCCTAGCGCGTATGAACATAGGTTCTTCAATACCAAATGAAAGGCGTTATGTGAAATGAATGCCAGGAGTACATGCAAAAAATGAGATTTATCTCGAGGTGATGGGATCATCGTTGTTGGACTGCCACCTCCCACAGGGTGTAGCCCACAACCAAGTTCATTAATTTTTATGATTGCGCAACAAGTGGGTTTGGTTTCTAAAGTTTAGGAGAGGAAAAAATTATAAATCAAAATGTAGTAACAAGGATACGCATGACCAAAAGCCACAAAAATATGTCAAAGTTTAAATTAAATGGACCCTTGGTGAATCACATAAGAATCCATAAGCATACTTCATATTTGAAGAGTCAATAAAGAAGATGAGCTTGATAGTAGGAAACAAAATCTTTATTAAAAAAACTGTGGAGCCATCTACCTTTCATAAACTTTAAATAAAGCGGTAATCCAATCATAGGTTTTGATGCTTCGTTTTCATGCTTTCAGTCATGAACGAAGCATGAAAACGAAAACACTAGGAACAAATGAAAGATCACAATCATAGTTTCAAAAACTGCTTATGAAGAACAATAGTCGTATGACCCTAGGTAGGGAGCTACATAAATTATTATTTGATGCTTTAAAAAGTTGAAAATTATGTAGGGTTGCCAACAAGACTGCAAATCTGAGATGACATGACCTTTTATGTGATTGTTCATAGAATTATCATCACCACTTCTCTCATGCCTGGAGGATTCCTGACCTGAGATACTACAAATATTTTTCTTCAATAATTCGAAAGAAGCAAAACATAATGGTAGGGTTGTCCCACCTGATTTGAAACTATCTTCAATTTTATCCCCAACAAATGGTTGCATTTTAGCACAAGTAATAGGGTCTTCAAGCACATGAAAAGAGTGTTGTGATATCTTGTCATTATGCTCCATTGATTTAGTGTGGTTTTGCATAAGCACAGATTCATTTTCCTCAATGATGATTTTAGAGTTCTCTTTCAACAACTTAAATGAAACAAAACATAAAGGCATAGAATCTCCTTCAGCTGATCCGCTACTCTTTCCTCTGCAACTGTGATATGTAGGTTGAATCATTTCACTATAGTGCTAAAAAAAAAACATTTCTGATAGAGAATGTGCAGTTGGTTGTTCCAAGGAGTCATTATCACAATCATCATCATATTCATAATATACAGGTAAATCAACAACATATGCAATGTCATCTAACAAGAACAACCTTGGAACGTCAACATGTTCTTCAACAAACGGATTTTCAAATTCATCTTCTTGACTGTCTACAAATGAATACATAAAATCATAAGCCCCCTTCTTATCATGGGATGGATCAGAAGCTAAATCAAAACCTCTTCTTTCAACAAGTGGAATATAATTCTTTTCAAAATCATTAGCATTGGAAGGTTTGAGAGGACCTATGATATCATCAATTCTATGATCAAGATTCCAATCAACTATTTTATGTTCATATTTACTTTCATGTTCTTGAGAATTCAACCCCTCATTTTGGATCTGTTTACATGCTTGGATGTTGTGTTGAATGTCCTAAGAATCACTAAACATTTGTTGTAAGGACTTAGGTCTTCTTTCCATCAGGAGTAAAGAAAAATCTAGATGAAGAGTAGTTGCATAATGGATCATGGCAACAACTTCAGAGGGTTAAATTTCTTCGGAAAAATTATAATAGATGCTAGAAAAATTTCTAATGAATACATAAATAGCTTCACTGTTGTGTCTTTTCAAGGCATAAAACTCAGTAAGTTGCATCTCTAAGGATTTCTCCTTGCCCCAAAACTTTAAAAATACCTTCTTCAATTCCACCCATGAGTTGATGGTTTCTGGATGCAAATGTTTAAACCAGTGTTTGGTGTCTCCTTTCAAGGATTGAGAGAAAAATTGCACACACACATAATCGTGGTCAATCTCAAATAAATCTATAAAATGATCAAACCCTTGAATGTGCTTTCCAGCTGAGATGATATCAGATTCTCTGTCAAACAAAGGTAGATACTCATAGTAATTTGGAGGGAAATCATGAAGGGATTGGGGTAGCTTTAAGGGTATATATCTATGTCGGGCCTTGGGGGATGTTGGACCAAGAACTGTGGAAGAAACATCAGCCTGGGTCTCATGGGTTTCATCAACTTGGTCATTGTCATTGCGTGGCCCAGGTGGAAATTTTTTATCAGAACCAACGACAAGGTGAGGGTATGCATGTGCAACGTAGAGAGGAGGAAATATAATTGCAAGTCTTTCATGATCATCATTAAAATACACCAGGTAAAGGAAAATTTGTTTGTCATGTTCAAGGAAGGAGCAGAGACAACTTAAAATGAAAAGTAAAATGCTTTGGAAGAGGTCCCATTTTGAGTACCTGTTTTCCTTCATGATGCTTTTCCTTGCCCCTGTCAAGGGGTCTCATCTTTCAGTGAAGTCTCTGTCTTGCGCTTGAAGTATTGAGAGTGGAGTCACCTTTTGGAAATTCAGGATTCTTTTATCAGTGGAGTCGCCAGAGCAGGAATGCAACCAATATGTTCCTAAGTGTTTGTTTCTCTCAGACCTTAGAACTCAACCATGTCGTTCTTCCCAGGGAAAAGTTTTCAATTTCATCCCCGGAAACGACGCCAGAATGTTAGCACTCTGTAAATTTTGCCCGGCTGAATAAACAAATGAAAGAGGTAACTGTTTCAACTAACTTTAGAGCTGAGGCACTAGCCTGCTCAACTCAGAGAGCGTTCTCTCATGTCACTGGGTATTCCTTTGGTAATCAGTGGCTAGATTTGGTTTGTTTTGGGGTTTTTTAATAAAATTGTTGAAGAACTGAAGATAACCTTTGGGCTATGGGGTCAGGAATGTAGGATGCATTACCAAATCATGAAAACTATCAAGAGCAAAAGACTAAATGAGGAAGTGACTTCTGAGTTTATACTTGAAAATTTAGGTGGTATCAGAAGAAAGGAAACACATAACTATATCAGAGCATTATAGTAATGAGTTTTGAAATGGTTTGGAAGAGATAAACATAGTCTAAATTGCCAAGCCAAGAGCATTGAATAATGAATTCTGGACCTTTAATTTCTCAATTTAGACAGAGGAAAGAAAAAATGAAATGCAAAATAATAGGAATCACACACTATGAAAGAAAAGGAGACTCATAACACCACCAGTTAGAATCTTTTTGTAAAAAGTCCAAAATATGCCTTTGCATTCATGTATTCATTCCATCACCATAGATTTACAAAGTTTTCCTACACAGAGGGTAGGCTCCTCTTTTCTCCATCCTTTCTATACCCTCGATACCAAACATATATAGAGGATTTTCTTGTGGAATTTAAAACGTTCCGACTTCCTGATAATTCTAAAATAGAGACAAGTTACAAAAAGGAATAACAATTATCCTATTTTAAAGGGACTGTTAGTAACAAGTCTGTCATATCAGGACTCCCTTTTCTTAGGCTGCATCTGTCCAAAACTTTCTGAAATGTACCTAAGTTTATCTGAGGATTTACCTTAGCTTGGCGATTTCCTCCTCCAGGGTACTCAACCAAGCGAGATTTTCTTCGACGCTCTCTATCATCTCGGTTTTGTTCTTTGTCTTCCGCCTTTTTCTCCTTTTCCTCTTTGCAGATGGATTGTAGGTGTTTTCCACGTGTTCATTTATGACAAGATCCCTCATAATGGGGTTTAATTTGACCCCTGACTATGTCTCAGTTGCGGGTTCGATATGAATTTTAGTTGCTAGTATCTGCAAGACCCATCTTTCTTTCTTACTTATTGACAAACTTGGCACATTAGTTGAGAACCTAGTCACGCCAGATATCGTCTGATGAGTGTTATCCATACCTTTAATACTTTGCAGAGACCATGATTTTTCCACCCTTTGAATTTACAGGACTCAAGAAATCAACACAGGTCGAGCTTGTTTTTCTTATGCATAAAATGGCAATTTCCCAGAGTAGGATAAAACAATTCATATTTGAGATTGATAGTCTTTGCATTTTAATCACAAATTACAGACATAGTATATTGGTGTGCCTCGCTTCATCAATCCATTTCGAATGATGAGCTTCGATTTAGTTATGTGACGACGTCCTTTTGATACATCATCTGGGAAAGTACCTGGACCAGTAATGTGGGGTGATTTGACTAACTGCCATCCTTCCCACGAGTTATTGATGTGACATTTTAAACCACGTGACATTGGGGCCATGGGAAAGGTGGTTTTGGGAAATCCGCTATCCTCCTTGATGCATGTGTAAGAGCGCCACACGTTCCCCATCAAAACTACAATGGTTTTCCCCAGTCCGCCCTCATGAAATTAAGTTCCATGCTATTTGTCGGCCCAATGTGGGCCTCAACCGTGGATCTAAGATTCTTCAAAATCGAAGGTCCGTTGAGCTACTCCCTTCCCGCCTCTGCTATATTTGTATATATGCCATTGGATATAGCCCGCCCCCCTAAACTATCACGCCTATAATGTGGTATAACATTTCTCGAAATTTCCAAAATTTTTAGATCCTGATCTAAAAATTGTTATAGTGATAACAGATAGGAGTCCATGAAAATTTTGTACCTTGGGAATCTAATGCAAGAGAATATTCTCCAATCGAAACCTGGACTTGAACTCTAGGTGGGCCTTGGAATTTACCAAAGGGAGTGGGCTTCCTTAATGAAATTATTGTATTCCCCTAAGAGCGAAAATAGGTTGTAGAAGGTTTTAGATAAGATGAGTTAGTTTGGAAGAAATGTCATGTGTCATGTAATGTAATTGAATCCTCCTTTAGAAGATTTTGAGGTTTAGAAGGATATTAGGAATTAGTTACAAATTTTATGGAGGTGATTGTGGATCTGAGAAGATCTGGTAGTTATTATTATTGTATGTAAATATTTAATCCTGCAGGCCTATTAGAAGAGGTGGCCAGGGACAGAGAAGTTACAAATGCGTGTAATTAGGCCAACAAAGAGGTAGGAGGATTTATGACTTTATAGAAATCATGTATAAAGTCTTTTAATAAAATATTGTATTTCAGAACTGTGTGTGAATGCCTCTCTATATTATATGTTTATGTGTTGTGGGTGAGCATCTTGATTATGTGAATGAAATTGAGCATGATGATTAAAGGAGATTGTGTGTGAGTAGTCAACCCTAATGAATTGTGGGTTCGATGACTGATCCAGAAGGTTGAAATTGCAGTACAAACAAAGGAATATGCAAGGTTGAATGTAAGTTGAATGTGTCTCATTTTGTAATATTGGTTGAAAGTTTAATGTGTTTGAATACTAGTCTACAATCAATCCATAGGATAACATTCATTAAGATGTGGTGATTTCAGAAGAACAAGATCTGATCATTGATCATCATAATATATCAATGACCGAAAACGAAGGGTAACCGAACCAACCTTAAATCCCTAAAAAATACCATCTTTAAAAGTTCCTGGTGGCTTTATATTCCAGTGGGATGGTGGCTAGTTGAAATAACTTTAATCAGATGAGTATTCTAAATGTATGATGGTAGGTTAAACCGGAACAGACTCACGATCAACTGAGGATATTTGAAGGAGGATTATGCATGCTTGTTGGTCTATTAAACCGGAGTGGAGTAAACATTTAAAGGTGCATTATTAAATTTGCTGAGGCCCAGTGGACGATGAAAAATGGTTTATTTCCTCGGTGGTCCGGTGAAGTGGTAGTCTCATGGTTGGTTAACAATAGTATAAAGAAACAAGAAGTCAAGCAGTTAAGAGAAGAGGCTTACAAAAATGATAAGAGAGTTGAGGCCGATCTAATTGCACCAATATAAGAGAAGCTAAGCCATATTTTTCCTATACTGTTTTTCAATAACCTTCCAATTTGTCTCCATCATCTATCTTGAACAAACAAAATGGGTAATGTTGGGGTCTTGTAATTATAGGTTATATGTTTATGCAGTTATTTATTTTGGAAGTTTGCTGGTAAAGGTTAGCCTATGAATTACTAGGTGTCATAGCCTAAAAGTTTGTTGATCCGAGCAGTCATTTAGTTTTGTAAATATGATGACCGAAACATAGTTTGGATCTCTAGGAGATTTTGCATGTAAATTTGGTTTAGAGCATATGTGAAGGTGTTTTTATGGGAAAGTGTTCAGAAGAATATTTCCAACGGTGTGTTTAGTGCTTCAAACTGATACCTGGCTCTAAAGATTCGAAAGAAAATTATTTTGCTAAAGGTTTATGATGCACATATTGTTTTAAACTAAAGTAAAAAGGTTGACATGACAATGCTTAATCCTCACACTATTCGTCATCGGACATTCCCCCCTTTCCAGATCAATGGTTATTAGCGCTTTTTGGATCCCCCCAACCTTTCTACCTTTAATGGTGGGTGTTAGCAGCAGAAGTCACCTTTGTATTGCGGCAGAGGTAAGCCCAGTACCCATCAGTTTGTATGTCACAATGAATAAATTTAAGGGTGGTCTAATGGACACATTCTCAAGATTATATCATTCTAAATCAGAAAACTGGGTTGGCAGGCATAGGCAAGTGAGGTCTTGATCTAACTTCAGTCAGTAAATTACAGTATGGTGGTGAGTAGGGGGAATAATTTGAGGAGAATGAAATGGTATGATGTGGATATCTGGTCTTCTAGTAGCCTAAGGAGGAAAAGCTTGAAATACAAGATCCTCTTGAATTTAGAATTTCAAGAAAATGAAACCACTATGAAAGTACTGCAATCAAACATACATTACAATACAGTCACAATGATCCAACTGGATCATCCATTCCTGATCTCTTAGCATTAGAGGAAAAAGAGAACACAAGAAACTGGTTAAAACTAGTTGTAACATCACCATGGTCAAACCTCCATTACACAAACACAACTACCCTTGACTGGATCCTCCATGCCCGAGTGTTTTAATGCAGTAGTTACACAAAGATGAAAGGAAACTAAATTTCATTAAAAAAAAAGTCTCAAATACATATCATAACCAGAGAACCAGAGGCTTTGCTAAAACTTTACAAATCGGGAGCTTAGCTCAACCATCGACACTTACAAAATATAAAACATGAGTATATATATACTCAGAATTGCTAACATCCATGAGGGATGCAATTGGACCCCTGCATTCAAAGCTTTGCGATTCTTCTCCTTCTGTCAGACTGCACAGGCTTTCCTTTTTCAGACGCAAATCTAAGATAGTATGGGTTTTGCAGGAAAATTTCATGACAAGGTGACCTTGGGCTGACAACCCGCCTCCACGACCGATGCTTCCATGCTTCGTATTTATGGTTGAAAGGAGGTTTCAACCACCTTCTTCAGCTTCATTAACTTCCCTTATTGGGATCGGGATGAGCCTAGATGTCCGTGAATGCTCTTAGGCGACACTCCTAACTTGCTGAGTTAAACTTGGCACCTTGAAACCATGTTGCCTTCCTCTATTGTTAATACATACACTCTCAACCCATTTGGTGTGGCTCTTTTCAACTGCCCCATGTGACTGTGGGCCGTGACCTCATGCTTTTCCTACATGATGTTTCGAGGTTTCTCATTTCGGGAGTTTTCACCCCATCTTGGCTTCAATATCGCGATGCCAGAAATCGTGAAATGGTCGCTGAGATCGACGGTTAGAATCGATTCAAAATGGATGGCCATGATCATTCCCTTGACAATACGAAATGTTGACTATGCGATGAGTGCTAGCCCCATTTCTCGGACCTTCTTCCTTTATGACTGGGCACTAGGACCATGGGCCCAATTTTTGGGAGCTTTCGCGATTTCACGTTTCGGGAGAAAGAGATGATGCTCCTGGGAAACCTCCGATTAGCGAAATCACGAAATCGAGATTTCGCATTTCAGGGTTTCGGGCTATGGGTGCACTTGGCGATGAGAATCCCGAACTCTAGATTCCCAAAATCGCCAAAGTCAAATCAACAACCCTCTACTTCTCACAAATGGATGACCTAGATCTTCCCCTTCGCAAATCAGGATTTCGCGATCCTTGATGCATAATCTCTCAGCATTTGAAATCCCGATTCCCGTGCTCGCTTGATACCATATAAGACCTCTCTCTGTGTTGCGACCTACACTAATGAAGACTTGGACGACACGACTAGGACTTGGGAAAAAACAAAGACTCGGTAAAAGAGGAAAAAAGAGAAGTAATCCGCCATAGGGGGAACAAAAAATCTCGGGGCCGATATCTCTCAGGAAAAATTTGACAAGGAAAACCAGTCGACCAAAGGATGAAAGAAAAAAACAAAGGAAAATATACACTGGGAGGATAAATCTATGATCGGTTCTGCACAAAAGGGGGGAAAATACAGGCAAAATTGTAGACCTAGGCCAAAATCACCATCCACCAAAACATGACAAGCTTAATCGCTAACATTTGGCTCCACGGGGGATGGCATGCTCCTTGTGAGCTGCCAAGAATGTGCAACTCCAGTGCCTTTCTTTGGGTTGTGGAGTATCCTATTTAAAACAAGAATAAACATAAAACAAGAATGATATTTACAATGGTGGGATGCTGACTGCGACTTTTAAACAAAAAACCTTTTCAAGAAGTGCCCATTTACAATGCCAACAAAACATTCACCACCCTCCAGATTCTGCAACCTACAAGTATTATTGGGAAATGTATCATAAATATTGAAGGGTCCGATCCAAAGGGCCTCAAATTTACCAAGCTTTCCCTTATCTTTTCTTGGCGCATCCCATTTGAGCACTAGCTCTCCCAGCCGAAAATTCTCTTTTTTTCTCTCCCTTTCAAAGGCTTGGTTGATTTTTCCGCTGATGGTCATGTGCTCTATCCATCACTTACTCCCTCATCTGCTTTACTTCTACCAACTGATGAATCCTCTTGATCATATCATCGGGCTCTTCCTAGCAGTCTAGGAAGAACTTTTCTATTGTCAAGGTGAGCTGAGAGGGAAAAATTTCTTCAGTCCCATATACAAGATGGAAAGGAGAGATGCCCAAGGACCGTTTAGTTGTCACTCTATCAATCCACAAAGAAAATTTGAGCTTTGAATCCCATGCTTTCTTATTGTCCTCTAATATTATTTTGATGATTTTGATGAGTCTTTTGTTAGAGGACTTTGCTAATCCATTGCCTTGCGGATAATAGGGGGTAGAGTGTATCATCAAAATTTTGAACTGCTCACAGAATTAGATCAATGGTTCAACTTTAAAAGATGTAGTGTTATCGATGACAATTCTGCTCGGATAGCCAAACCTTGCTATGATATCCTCCAGGAAGCTGATGATTACCTCATGGGATGCGCTCCTTGTGGGGATAACTTCTATCCACTTGGTAAAATAATATGTGGCCGTGAAGATCCATCTGTGTTGACCGCTGGATGCAGGATGAATCTCCCCAACGAAGTCTAGGCCCCACTGTTAGAAGGGTCCTGAAGAAATCACAGGTTTCAATGGTAGGGGCTTTAGCTACTGCTTTCCTAAGAATTTCTGACATTTAGCATAGGCTTTGACTTTTGTGCAAACATCAGTGAACATAGTGGTCCAGAAATAACCAACCCTGAGAATATTATGAGCCGTCATTTTCCAGAAGTGATTCTCCCCACACAAACTATCATGAAAGTTCGACATAATCCTTTGTGCTTCGTGTGGGTCTAAATATCTCAGAAGTTCCCCCAGGGGGTCTTTCCAATATAAATGTTTACCAAAAAGGAAATATTTAATGGCTTTGAGCTTTATATCTCTTTCCTTGTTCCTTTACATTCCATCAGGGGGCCACAACTCTTGTAGAAAATATATGACATCCTTGTACCAAGGGCATCCTGCTAATGGAGGGTCTGCTTTAGCATTTGCATCATATGGTTCAACCTGCTGATTTTTTGAGCATTCATTGATGAAGCTTACCCCCAAGGCTTTGCAATTAGATTCGGCCAACAATCTGGCTAAACCTTGACCTTTAATTAATTTGGTGGGATTTATCTCCAGGTAAAATTCGAGGATTTTGGCAATCCATCGGTTCCTCCTTCCATCTATGTCCGTCTGAATGAGAATTCCCTTCACAGCAGTTGAAGGGACATATGTAGTGATTTTTGACTACACGACATAGACTCTGAAATGCTTGATATATTTAACCAAAGCGTAGGCCTTCTTTTCCATCATGTCATCTTTTACCTCAACATCTCTCAATGCCCGACTGAAAGGAGAGACCAAACTTTCTGCATTTCAGGAACACCCTTCTCAAATGCTCGCAGTGCTCTCTGTCAGACTTGGAGAAAACTGTAATGTCATCCAGATAGATGACCACGAACTTGTCCCTTTCTCCAATGAAATCTATATCCATGGCTCGCTGTTAGGTTCCTAACTCGCATACAGGTAGAAAAATATATTCAGATGTAATAAAGGTCAATATTAATAAGGCCTTGCAATAAAATAGAATAAGTCAAATGTAAGAAGACCTAATAGAAGCTTCCTCTTCTAGAAGGATCTTCCTCTAGATACTTCTTTTGATAGACATATTTAGTATAAATAGGAGTTGAGGGTATGAGAACCCTAACTTGGAGATTATTGTAGTAGAGCTCTGCTCGACTCGAGGTTTCCTCCTCGAAGAGGCTCATGAACATTGCTCTTAGAATCAAAGTGTTATTTCTGTTGTTATTCTTATATCATTGCAGTGTTATTGTGGTGATTGTTTTGGTTATATTGTTGTTATTCTTCCATTTCTAGCATTTTATTTCTGTTCTGCATACTTTTTATATCTGGTATATTACAAGTGGTATCAGAGCACTTTCCTTGGCAGAAATTGTGGGTAATTTTTTTTTTTCCAGGGTAGAGACGTATTCCGATGTCTTTAAGCCACAAATTTCCATCGTTATGCGCATAAACCCGCGGTTGAGGGATTCATACACGTAGGAAATGAAAGTGGTTCTTAGACGTAGATTTGTTGGCCACCCTTGTAACCCCTATTGGTACCCCTTCGAGTGGTAGTGCATCAAACAAAACCTGTGTACGTATCGGCCTAGATTTCTTGAAGCCCTCTTTAGATAAACTGATCGGTCGCCTGACTGTTATAGTGTCACTGAGAACAACACTTGGGAAGATAATATATAGTACCTGGGTAGTCAGGTAGCACGGCTAAGGGTACGATCTATCCTCCTTAGTTAGTGCCCTGAGATATTGGGCCGAGTACTACTGTTGGACCCCGCACATATATCAGAGAGCTATAGCACAAGGAAACCCTTGTCTGTAGAACCCTTGAATACCTAACCCTTGGGGACATAAACATAAACAAATTAAAACAGATAAGATCTTTTGCCGCACAACTGTGTTCGGGTTTCCAAGTAACTACACATTTCTTTTTGGTTAAGCATTTTGGCATTTCATCACTGCAATATTCTTCAGACCGGAGTATAACTCCGCCGGTGTAAACAAAAAAAAAAAAGTCTGGAAATTTTTTCATCATTATTTGAGACCTATTCCATTGGATTCATCTCTTCTCCCTTATCACATTCATACATATCATTTTTTGGCAAACGTTTTGAACCCACCTTCCCCTTTTCGGTTCCCTCGTCCTCATGACCCATACCCATAGCCCAAGACTTGGAAGCTCACTTCAATACCTTGCAATCTGGTCTCACCGAGACCCAACAAGACATGAAACAACTCAGAGCCAATGTTGCCACCATCAATACAACCATGCAGTCCTCAATGGAGGAAATCAAACAAGACTTGACCACCCATCTTGAATCTTTCTTTTTGACACTCTACACCAAGCTGCATATCCCTACAGATAACCCTTCCTCTGACTCACTTCCACATACTGAAGTTGAACATTCCTCTCATTCCCATAACTTTCAGCATCATCACTTTCAATGTGACCTAGGCCTTCCACGAGTGGATGTGACCAAATTTGATGGCTCAGACCCCACTAGTTAGGTAAACCAAATGGAACATTATTTATTTTTATATGACATTCCATATGACTTGGAAAAACTCCGGTATGGTGTTCTCCATCTAGATCAAGAATGTTGGCAATGGTGGAAATAGAGAAAAACTTCCCGTCAAGGGTATATTTCTTGGACACACTTTGTGGCAGAGCTTTATGAATGCTTTGACACTGACACCAACCATTTGGGCCATTTGACAAATTTGAAACAATCAGGAACAGTGGAAGAATTTATAGCTACCTTTGAGCGCCTGGCTTTTCGGACAGAGGGCATGTCTGATGCCTTTTTCCGAGAGTTTTTTATCAGTGGCCTCAAGGATGAGATTCGGCCCCATGTTTTCATGTCTCAGCCTTAGAGTTGGGTGGTGGCTACTAAAAGAGATAAATAAGCACAACAGGTTGTATCTTCTCAAAACCGAAAAACCTCCTTTATTCCTCGCCCTAAACCAGTAAATCCCACTACTACCTTTGCTCCACTAAAGATCCAAAAATTGACTAGGGATGAAATGGATGAATGCCAACTCAAAGGCCTTTTTTATAATTGTGATGACAAATATTTACCGGGCCACAAGTGTAAGGAACAAAATATTTTTATGGCCATCTCTGAGGATATTTCAGAAGAGGATGTTGAAACTCCCCTTGTGTTTGAATCACCTGAATCCACTGACATAACCCCTCCCTCAGACCCTCCCGAAGTAGAACTGATCATTTCCCTCAATGCTCTCACTAGCTTCTTCGCTCCCCAAACCCTCAAGCTAATCAGTTACATCAAGCATTGGAAGGTCATCATTATGGTTGATAGTGAAAGCACCCATAATTTTATTCATCGCCACATTTCCCAAGAAACTCATTGCTACATCTATGTTGTCAATAATTTCCAAATCATGATTTCCAATGGTGGCTCCATGAAATGTGGAGGGCGTTGTGAAAATGTGCGTCTCCAAATTGGTGACTACCACCTGAAATATCATATGGTTTCTATCGACATGGGCGGTTGTGACATTGTGTTGGGTGCAGACTGACTAATGACTTTGGGTCCCATTCTCATGGATTTTAATTAATTAACCATGCAATTTGACCAGGAGGGCCACCAATATAAGTTCCAAGGCATCACCTTCGGTTCACCTGAGATCATTAGTTCCCATCGCATGGAAAAGATGCTCAAAAGGGTCATTAAGGTGTTATTTCCCAACTCCATGCCATACAAGAAATAGAGACACCCTCGACGCCGCAAGAACTCCAAGCCATCCTTTCTAAACATCAAGTGGTCTTTTACACTCCCCACTGACTCCCTCCTTCCCATGGTGTTCATGATCATTCCATTCCCCTTGTACCCAGAATCCTTCCTCCCAATATCCGTCTGTATCATCACCCCTTTTGCCCCAAAAATGAAATTGATAAAATGGTCCAGTAACTCCTTAATGTAGGCGTTATCCACCCTAGTATGAGCCCCTACTCTTCTCTTGTGGTCATGGTCTTGAAGAAAGAAGGTTCTTGGCCAATGTGTCCTGACTTTCGTGCCCTCAACAAACTTACCATTAAAGACAAATTTCGCATTCCTGTCGTTGATGACCTCCTGGATGCATTGAGTGGCCCCCAATTCTTTACTAAACTTGATCTTCATTCGGGCTACCACCAGATATGTATGTAAGAGGCAGACATTCCCAAGACTTCCTTTATAACTCATGAGGTCCACTATGAGTTTTTGTTCATTCCCTTTGGCTTGTGTAATGCCCCCTCCACCTTCCAAATCCTCATGAATCATGTCTTCCATCCTTTTCTATGTCATTTTGTCTTAGTTTTCTTTGATGATATCCTCATATATAGAAAAACCTGGACATACCATCTTGATCATGTGGATCGATTTCTCCATCTACTCTCTCCGCACAACCTTTTCCTGAAACATTCTAAATGTGATTTTGGTGCCTCAGAAGTAGAGTACTTGGGTCATGTGGTTGGAAAGGATGGCATCAGGGTGTATCCTAAAAAGATTGAAGCTATGCAGGACTTGCCTCACCCAAAGACTCTCAAAAGATTGCATGGATTTCTGGGCTTAACAAGTTATTATCGCAAGTTTGTTAAGAATTATGGAAAGACTGCAGCACCTCTCACTGCTTTAATAAAAAAGAACTCTTTCACTTGGATTCCAGTCACTACTCAATCTTTTCAAACCTTGAATATGGCCATGTTCACCACTCCAGTTCTGGCCCTTCCTGATTTCACAAAGACCTTTTTGTTGGAATGTGATGCCTCAGGTAAAGGAATTGGTGGTGTCCTTATGCAAGAGGTTCGACCTTTGGCCTTTACCAGCAAGAAACTATCTGAAATAAATCTTGGCAAATCAATCTATGAAAGGGAAATGTTGGCTATTCTGCATTTCGTTGATCTGTGGTGCCCTTATCTATTGGGGCAACGCTTACAAATTAAGACAGACCATCAAAGCCTCAAGTATTTTCTGGAACAACGCATTTCCTCCCCGGAGAAACAAAAATGGGTGAATAAGCTCTTTGGATATGATTATGAGATCATTTACAAGAAAGGAAAAGACAATGTGGTTGGGGATGCACTTTCCCAAAAATATGAAGACGAAGGATCCCTTTTTTCTCTTTCCTTCACTGTACCAGATTGTCTCCAAGATGTTCGCTAGGAATGGCTACAAGATCCCAAAAGTTTGCATCTGATCCAACAATTGTAGTCCAATACTCCAACGTCCCTAGGGTACTCTTGGCTCCATGATGAGCTTCGATACAAAGGCCGTTTGTATTTAAGTAAACAATCAAAGCTTAAATCCACGGTACTTTCTAATCTTCATGCTACACCCACAATGGGACACTCTGGGTTCACCAAAACCTATGACAGGGTAAAACGTTCTTTTTTCTGGGATGGTATGAAACATGAAATTTGTAATTTTGTCACTAAATGTGATGTGTGTCAACGCAATAAGGGAGAAACAGTCAAATCTCCGAGCACACTACCACCGCTTCTGATTCCACCTGCTATTTGGAGGGATATCTCTATGGATTTTATTACAGGCTTA
>ML805413.1:31636-46615 GCA_009831015.1 Picea engelmannii | reverse complement strand
CCCCATAACGAGCCCGTGTTGAGCTAAGCTGTCATCGCCATCACCCACCGTCAACTGTAAGTTTTTCCCCCGACAATATTACTCGAAAAGAAAGATGGAAAAGTTTAAGGAACAATAAACATAGTTCGTGGACATAGTTTCAACCTCATTCCATATGTCAGATGACTCGATACACCTAGCCACAGAGGATCAACAAGCAATCAATCATTTCCAGATATTAATGCATAATAATTTCATAAATAAGCACAGTCATGAGTAAAGACCAACAACGCAACAAAATTCAAAGAGACAGATCATCAATGACTGACATCAAATCAACACTAAACGTTCAAGCATATCTGAAACAATTGTATATTGTTGTAATTAGAGATGCAGTTAGTTTATATTTTTGTTAAAATAAATCCTTCTCATTTATGACAGGATCCTTTGTAAACAACTGATAAATACTTCCCATTTCGAAGTATTATGGGTTGGGACCTGTTCGTAGGATATGATCAATATTGTAGAGAAGCTCATAGAGCCTCCTTTGATCAAATGTCAGTAATACGGTGCAACATTACATGATTCTTGTGTCAATTTTCATTGGTGAAGTACTTTTCCCTGTAAATGTTTTCTTTCTATTACCTCTACTGCTTTCTACATTCTGAATTATTCTGAGAAGATAAAGAAACATAATTTGTTTTAATGTACACTCTGTCTCTAGATTGGAATAATTTCCATGTTTTCCACTGAATATTGAAAAGAGAATTCTTGATTGCTCTGTTTTTAATTGGATTTCTAGACCTTTTCCATCTCATCCATACATTAAATCTTTGAGGATCCAATGAATTTGACTATCCTTCCCTGCAATATTATCCTGTTAAACTTGTTTTGATCAATTCTAAACTGTGACTCCATCTTCCCAATGACCCTCCCTTGTTGTTCTAACCAAACAATTTAAGAAACCAAACCCTACACTATCATAAGTAGCCTAAAATTTCTACCAAACAAAGCTAAATCTTATAGAGAGATCCCTCTCTGATTCTAGGAGGGCTAGATCCTAGACTCCAAAGTGGTTTTGTGGTTACCTCTTTCAACTTCTTCCTCAGCCTGAGAAATTACAGAGTGATAACAAGTAACACTAAATAAAATATTTCATATAAGATGCTCAAGATTCAAACTTCCAGGCATTTAATAATTCTATTTTTTTTGCTATCTTCCTAGCTTCACATTCCTTGTTGGTTCGACCATGACATGCACATAATACTAGTTCCATGGGAAATTAAGAAGGTAATTCCGAATGCATTGATAATGTCGATCTCTCTTATGAACATGTATTCCCCATATGTATCCACCTATAGTTACAGTTTGGTTCATTTCCATGTAATGTCACTTGCTTACCTTACTATCTATGATAATATTCTTCATGATTTAGTTTATATATTATTATACTTGCTACAAGGTAGTTCATATTGCACATGATTCCTTATTAGTATAGGTGTTGACCATAAATGTTTGCATGCCTAACCATTTTATGATTTTTCTAAGATATTAATATGCATTTGTTTATTCTGTGATTAGTTGAGCATGAACTTCATCTCTTATTTTGGAGCTAATGACACTGTAATAATTGTTTTTAGACTTATCCCTACCTCCATTGCTTTGACGACTTCTTCAATAACCTTATCTATTACTCTGGCGACTTCTTCAATGGCCTCCTATGTAATGTAAGCATGGATGCTTAATTTTCTTGCAATCATAGGTAATGCCACTATACAACATTGTTATTGTGGTAATGGATATGAACAATTACATAAACTTAAGCATCGTTTTGGTGATAAATAATTAACGCAACTTGTTTAAATCACCATCATGAATTATATTTGTATATATCATTCTAGTTGTTTATATCAATCTTTGCTAGTTATTTGTTCATTTATCATGGGCATAAATTCATCAATGCCCTCATATGCATTTTTTCCTACAATACTGTGAAATCAATACATGGTGTTTTCATTGTTATTGTAACTTTGTAATGCCACTACACAACATTGTTATTATGGTAATGTATATGACCAATTACGCATATTTTTCACGATAAATAATTATTAATTAATGAAACTAGTTTAAATCACCATCATGAATTCTATTTGTATATATCATTATAATTTTTATATCAATCATTGTTTTAATAATTCTAGTTATTTGATTTTATAATTCTAGTTATTTATATCGATCAATGTTCATTTACCATGGACATAAATTCATCAATGTCTTCCTATGCATTTTTTTCTACAATAATGTGAAATCAATATATATTAGTGTTATTATTTTATTAAATAATGTGAAATCAATACATATTGGTGTTATTATTTTATTATAACTTTGAATTTGTGAATTGAATACATGATGGTGTTCTAATTACGATAGTTATTGTTATTTATGATTAAAGACTTATTATCAAAGGTCAAAATCATTATTTCACTTGGAAATTATTTAAAAAAACGAATTTGGTTATAAAAGTGGAGAGAAAATTCCAACATTAATATCAACATGTTTATTTAGCAATGAAATTGTAAATCCTTTAGTTAGGAGGGTGCTCGACACCTTTGCTTAATTGGCATGGATGAAGGAAAGACACAAAAGTTGGGGCTGTTGAGGTGATTCTAACGAACAAGCACACCAACAATTGGGTAGGTCGTGCGAATATTGGGATAAGTTGGACAGACTTGGGTGGACTTGGCTAACTGACTTGAGGAGGAAAGGAAAGACTTAGATGGTCGTGGGCTTCACACTTGCGGATTGCGATGGGAAAGCATGGTGCCTTGAGGAACATGTTGTTGTGGATTACGACCAATGGGAGTGCTCATCTAGTGAATGTAATTGGTATGCTATCCTTGGGCATTTTCGTGTGGAGGAATCAAGGTGCAGAGATGCGGAGCCAATACATGTGACGAGCAAGTTGGGAATGTTGATCTAACAAATCGATGTAGTAGATAGGCACATCATGACTTTAGTGAGATGCACGGTGAGGCTATTTGGTTGGTCATTTCAACCTCATCGAAAGGAAACAATGATTTGGGAATGAAAGGATCTAACAATTCGATGAGGAGAATGCATATATATGGTAGAGAGTGGCGATCTAGATAAACAACTAGGTGAAAAAATCGGTGGAGAAAGTCCCCAAGTATTCTAAGGCATATTTGGGAAAAGAAGGGGAAAGCTCCCCCAAGGAGACAAGTCACTCCAAATGGGAGGACTTGTGTTTCCATGAGGAGGATCTTTGGATAGAGTTGGGGTGAACTTTCTTTGGGATGAGTATGATAGGTAGGATGACTTTGGATTTAGGAAATGCATGCGATGGGGAGGAGTCTTGCGACGATGATTCGAGATAGACTTGGTCATGGAATTATAAGGAGAACATGAGGTAGTAATGAGGTAAGTCATGCGACCTGGCGAAACTTGTATCTTATGTATTAGCCAGATTCTCCCTTCTTGTATCAGTGCATTATATTTTACACTGTTGTAACATCTTGTATAATATGAGCTTGTACATGTGTTAGGAACATCTAGTGCCATCCAACCATACTTGCATCCCATTCTCATGTGTATGTGTGTTTCTTATTCTTGGTTCACATATTTGTCTATGTATAGAAATGTTAATTGTATATGTTAAAGAACACAAGTGTAGTATAATGAAGTGGACGGTTGGGTGAGCGCCTTGGTGGCAAGGAGTTCTAGATGTTGAGGCATAACTTGCCAAGTATCTCAAAGCGTAGTTATGTGTAGAACTTGAGTGAAGATGCATAGAACATGAGAAGCACACTTGATTTTGGTCTAACCATTCACTTGGAAACGTTGTGGTTCCACACGACCCTAGGTGTTAGACAACTTGGGTGTGCCAAGTCGAGTTGGATCCTGGGATAGAATGCGAGCATGTGATAGGTAGTATCATAGTGCATTTCTCTTGTGAATAAAGTTCAATGATCTCTTCACCACTATCACCTTCATGAGAGGTGGTATCAAATATTGTTGACCACATAAGTGATCACAAAGGTTGATCGCAACAATGACTGTAGAAGTGTCAGATAGTTGGTTTAGGTTGATGGACAATTTGTATGGATTGTCGGTTTTCATTGATGTCAACCCTTAGAGAGTGATATTGTATATTGATGTCAACCCTTAGTGATTGATGTCAACCCTTGGAGAAGTCAAGTAGTGAATTTCGGTAGCATAAAGGCATGGGTAAAGGACCCAAGTCTGTTTGAGGTATAAAGGCATCAAGATCAATGAATTTATAGGTAACGCTATTCTAAATGGATAGTATATGTCATGTTGTTTCTGGTGATATGTTGAACGTCACATAACTCCTCACGGTTAGAGAGTTATGACCATTTGAAGTTGGAGAACCCTAATGATTTATCTAGAAGTCCCTAGAAGGTCAAGGAAGTCAATTATTCGAGAAGCTCCTAGAAGAAGTGTACTAGTCAAATTGATGGTTAATCATGGGTATAGTTGTTGCATTAAGAAAATAATTAAAAATAAATTAATTGCAACAAGAAGTTGTGAGTTTGGTAATTATGGTAAAGTAGTTGTGATGAGAAGATTGAATAGTCAAAGTGGTTGACCAATAAATAAATTTAATAATAAAGTGGTTGCAACAAGAAGTTAGTTAAGGGAAAAAACAGTTATGAATTGACTAATTATAGAAAAGTTAGTTGCAACAAGAAGTTGTGAGTAAAGATAAATTATTTAAATAATAAAGTAGTCAAAGTGGTTGCAAAGAGAAATTATTTAAATAATAAAGTGGTTGCAACAAGAAGTGGCGAGTTTACTCTTTATGGAGAAGTCAAAGTGGTTGCAAAATAAATTAATTAAATAATAAAGTTAGTTGCAACTAGAAATGGAGAATTTACTATTCATAGAAAAGTGAGTTAGAAGTGGGTTATCCCTAAAAGAAGGAAAGTGGATTAAGTTGATTAGAAGGTAACCCCTTGAGGAAGCTACATGGAAGTATAAATAAGAGAAAAAGGCTCTCCCATTAGAACCTATTGAATATCATTGAATATTAATTTTGTGAAAGGTTATTTGGGAAGGTATTATTGATACAAGAAAAGTGTGGCAGAAAAATCACGACAGGAAAAGTGAGGCAGAAAATCAAGACAGGAAGAGTGCAGTAGAAAAATCGTGGTAGAAAAACCGTGGTAGAAAAAGTGTGGCAGAAACATCGCGGCAGCAGAATGCTACAAGAAGAAAAAAGTATTGTTTTCATATGTGTAGTGTGATGCAATGCCCCACCTTAGTAGGGACTGCTTGACCTCCCAATCGATGAATCTTCCACATGACTAAACCAGAATGGTCCTTCGGGCCTCTAATGGACCCCAATTGCAACTATAATATGCACGGGTCCAATTCCTATGCTTGCACGAATTTATTTCGAGAACTATTTCCCTTCACATAACCATCGACTGTGACCAGGTGCCTACCCAAAGGTGTTCTGTGACTATGGACTTTAGGTGATTTGATGTGAGCTGCTACCAATTCTCCCGACTCCTGAATTGGTGGATAGATAATCCAACAGACACTAGCTCCTCTCTCCTGGACATTTTCAATTGGACATCGGGCTATGACTTGGGGCCCAACTACCAAATGCTTCGGGACTTCTCTCTTCACGTCTTCGAAAGATGGCTTACCTTTCTTCTTCTGAAGTCCGAGCCGTGAACTCTCCTTGTGTCGGATCGACGGTCCACGTCTCCCCATAACTAATGATTCAAATCACCTTTCGTACTTCGCAAAGTTGACACTCTACTCCTCGCGATTTTACCAAATCATGAGGTCTCCTCTTTTGATCGGGTGGTTGTCGACATGTTGATATATTTCCCCAAAGGGATCTCCACCATTCCTTTGACGATTCTTTGTTAACTCTTCATCTGGAAGAGTTCTACGCCACTAACTCTCCTGAGATTCAACTCTTGCAAACTGAAAATTCTACGTCCCCTTTGAGTCCTTCAAAGGTTCGACCCTTAGGAAATTTCCTAAGTAATTTTCAACCACAAGTCTAAAAGACCGCTTTCCCTCCTAAGCTTTATGAAATTCAAGGGTGACTCAAACTCTTGAGTTCCCTTCTGCCTCAATTGTGGAACCTCTATATTTCTTGAACTTAACTATTCCCTTGGACAAAATTACTCGCTATCTCTTCTGAGCTTAATCCTCACTACAAACTCAGAGACCCTCTCGGTTCCATTCCTCGCACCCCTTGCATACTTTTCCAAGCGTTCTTTATCTCTCAGAAAATATACCCACCTCTGTTCATTCCTTGCAATAGAGAATTTTCCAATCCTTTCCTTAGATTAACGAGTCCAAAAATTGGCTCGGCCTACCCTCCTCTTGCGTACTTCATGTGCACACCTTTCACTCCTACTGCTAATGAAACCTCGATATCCCTCTTGAGATTTTATGAGATTAACTCAGAAACCTATCAACGCACTCCTTGCGGACTAACACTACACTCCTTGTAGGTTTTCTCAGGAAGAGAAACAATTAAAACTTATTGTTCCTCATAGAATCATTCACTCAACATTCATAAGCATAAAGAAACCAAATAATAGAGACTGAAAGAAAATTGCAAACATACCATTCATAAGATGAACAGAGTGAACATAACACACCATGAATTTGGATCAAAGCCTTCTCTGTTATATTAATTTGATTTCTCTGTACATAGGGTTTTTTCAACAACTTCTTCTACACATATACAATAATTTATAAAACACATCCATCCCCTCTTTTTATATATCAGACATATAGTTTACATAAACTTTACAAAGAGAAGATTATCGATCTTTCCCTCCAACCATTTAAGGGCTATCTTATCAAATTAAGACTATTAAATACTAAGGCCTCATATAATAAATGATGGCACAGACAGATAAGAGAAAAAATCTACAGATATGTACTGTCCATAAATACATTGACATAATTACAATCCTCTTCGATTTTTCATTGAGGGTTCATCTTCTTGTTCTTTTAATGATACTTTAATTACACCCACATCAAAACTTTTAAACATGCCACGTCCTTAAAGCTTTTTATTTCTTCAAAATTTGCGCTGGTCGTTGACTTTTCCTCCTCAAGCGCCTTTGGTATGGATGCTCTTGCATCATAGTGTTGAAGCTATGAATCTGTTTGAGGGTTTTCCTTTTAAATTTGTTGGATGCCCTCTTGGAAGTTTATGGCTTACTGTAGATTTGATCTGAGGCAGATCTACTGAAGTTTAGTATTGGTTCATGTTTGAGGGATTTTGGTTGAGGTATGTTGTTGAAGTTATTGGTACAGATAGAGGTTGTATAATAGTGAGGTTGTGGCACATGTTTGATGTGAAGATTTATGGTATTTGATTTATGGAGAGTGTGGTGAATTTCTAGAGGTATCTTGTTGGTTATCTTGGTATATGTTATTGGTATATGGTAGAGGTATATGATTGGGTACATGGATGAGATACATACTTGAAGTACATGGTTATCTTGATACATCTTGTTGAGGCATAGTTTGGTTTGATGTTGATACATAATTGGTACATATTGTTGGTTATATTCGTATAGTGTTGATGTACATAATTGATGTACATGATTGATGTGCATTGTTGGCATATGGTTTGAGTGATATTCTTGTGATTTTGGGTATGGGATCTATGTTATCATATCTAATATATCGAGGAGAGTATCGGTACATGTTGTTGGTGTATTTTGTTTTTTTTGGTACAGGCAAGGCACAGGTACAGGTTAGTTATAGGACAATGGAATAGGTTGATTATAGGACAATGGAACAATTTGATTTCAGCTCAGTGGCACAAATTGGTACATGTTTACAATAGTATATCTCACAGTGGCAGTGTGGCACTGGTTTTATCATTCTACTTATATTTCAGGGTGGTTCAACGGGGAAAAGATAGGTGGTTTTAGCCACCTTCTAGTTGTAGCCGAAGAACATAGGGGTTTGTAGCCTTGATCCAGCTAGATATTGGCAGCCACCCACCTATTCCAACTGGCTCCTCGTGTCTAGTTTTTGTTCAACAAGTTCATTTGTACTTCTTTGTAATTGTGGGTTCTACACTTATGGGGATTTCTAAATACCCACACATCCTCTAGGTGGATACGCGTGGCCTCTTGCCTAATCCAAATGGCTTATTTTATATGTTTTCATTTCAACACATCTTGTTGTACTTTAAGGGTTGTTTTAGGGCCCTAAATGTTGTTGTTTTGGCTTGCCACAGTCAAACTATAGATGAAGTCAGAGTTTGATGGCGGAATGTGTATCTCTCTGAAAGACCTTTCCAATAGGATATCACATGCCTAAAATGGAGGTCATATGAAAATGTTACGACCCTTGGAAGTTGAGGTACCAAATTACACCAACTTACCCATAGGGCCCACATGACTTTTGGTGTTTCACCTTCTAGGGTTAGGTTTTTGGATGTCTAGGGTTTTGGTATTCATGAGTAATATCAAAAAGACCTCTGGAGACTCATTGGAATGCATTCTACCCAGAATGACGCCCGTAGAAGCCACATATCTTCTCAGAGATAGATACCGCCATTCAAGTAAGTGTTTCAGTTCTGCAGTTTTACAGTTTCAACCTATTTCATTATTTATTTGAAGATATTGTTCACTAGATATTTGTGTTATTCTTCATATCTCTGTGTTTATTGTATTCAGTTTGTTAATTAGTTTGTTCTGCTCCAAAATCTGGATCAGTGGTATTAAAGCAGGTTGCTCTCCATTTATTTTTCTTCGTGCATGTCCTCGACAAGATCTGGGTACAAGAAGCTGGGACTCGAACCAATCAAGCTATTACAAGATCGGTCGTTTCGAGCCCGACAACAACCCATGGGGGACAAAAATAAATATGATGGAGTAGGAGATCCTATTAAAATATTGCTCTAGGAATCCTCGTGTGACAAAGGAATGAAATGATGGAAAAATTCACGCATATCCTTCGATGGTTTCCCACAGGAGAAGCATCTTCATCAAGCGGACATGAAACCCCCTTCAATATACAGGTAAATTTTGATATTCCATTATTTTAAGGACTGATATATGTGAACATTGTAGATAAATGGTTGAACATGCTCGAAGGATATTTTTCAGTCCAAAATTTTTCCGATAGTGAAAATATCACTTTTTCACTCCTCAAGGCCATTCCCCATGTTAAATACTCGTGGAATACTTACTCTGAGCAAAGGGACATGGAGGAATCTACAATTTTTTTGGTGGACCCTACATGGGATTCCTTTCGGGATGCCATTAAAGAAAAATACTACCATGTTGGAAGCTATGAAGACTAGTACACCAGATGGACCACCCTACGTCAAGAAAGGGACAAGACAATAACATATTTCATCAATATTTTCCATACCCTATGCACCAAATTGGGAATCAAAGACTTTGAGCATCATAGAGTGCTCAAATACCATGGTTGTTTGCATAGATACATTCAAACATAAATGGAGTTCCTAAACATTGCCTCATTGGGCACGACTTATAGATACGCTATCAAGATTGAGAAAAAATTTAAGCAGAAAAGGAGAGAGTTTGGATCGAAAAACCCTTCATAGTCAAAGCAGGGAAAAGGTAGCCCCAACCCACACAAAAAGGGACCAAGTCGATATGGCTGCCCTCAGGACAACCAATCCAAGCCGCAACATAAGAAGGGCAATGAGAAGACGAAGAAGGACACAGGAAAATGGTGGGAGTACCATAAAATTCCTTAGCACAACACCGAAGAATGTCGCTCCAAGCAGTCCCTCATGGCCGAGATGAAGGCTTCCAAATCAGAGGACGATTATGATTCTGAGTCAAATCCTTAAGGAGGGAAGAAAACTATCGATGCTGAACCGAGTGCCATTGTCGCTACCACCAAATTCTAGCCAAGGGAATCAGAATAACCAGAGGAAGGGGAATGACTCTTTCACTTGAAGATGTGGGTCAAGGGGGCTCTGCTTCATTTCATTGTTGATAACAATAGTCATAAGAACTTGATTTCAGTAGAATTCATCAAGAAGTTGGACCTGCCAATGATACTGCACTCGCAACCCTACACCATCGACTTGCTTCACCAAGGAAGATATCTCTGTGTCAGCCAACAATGGCGTCTTCCCTACGACATCAAGCCTTTCAAAGATGAGGTACTGTGTGATATTTATCCCCTTGAAGTTTGTGATGTTATTTTAGGACAACCATATTTGTAGAAGTTTCATGATGTGTATGATTCTAAACCCAATAATGTTATTATTACTTTGGGTAGTCAATTGTATAGGATCCCATAGGTAGCGTCGCCTACTGATATTTTTTTAATCTCTGCTAAGTAATGAATTAAGGTCATTTCATAGACCAGGAAGTTTGTCTTCTTTGTGATCCATGCTCACTATAAGTAGAAGGCCATCGCCACATTCATGGCCTATACACAATGCCTCTCTTTGTAGTAGAAGAAAGTGGACGAGATCGTGGAAGAATATAGAGACATCTTGTCATCACCTATAGGGGTACCAACACACTGCCAATTCAAGCATCCAATTGATCTGACCCCCGACACACCTATACCTAATGGACCAGTCTATTGGCACTCGYTGATGGATAATCATGAAATCAGGCGTCRGATTTGAGAGCTTCTTCAAAAGGGGCACACCAGACCCAACTCMTCCCATTGCAGAAGCCCGATTGTATTGGTGCAGAATAAGGATGGGACTTGGTGACTCTGCATTGATTACAGATCCTTAAAKAAAATCACAGTYAGGAACCGCTACCCCATTCCCARGATTGATGACCTTCTTGACCAACTCAAGGGGGGAAATTTCTTCAGCAAKATTGACCTAAAGTCTGGCTACCACCAGGTTCCCATCGAACCAACTRATGTATGGAAGACAACCTTCAAGTSTAAAGAAGGTCTCTACGAATGGCTAGTCATGCCCTTTGGCTTAACAAATGCACCAACCACTTTCATGAGGTTGATGAATGATGTATTGATAGCCTTCACCAACTCCTTTGTGGTAGTATATTTGGATGACATCCTCATCTTCATCAGAATGTGGGAGGAGCACATGCGGCATATTCAACAGGTATTGAGCACTCTGCGACAACACAAGATTTATGCCAACTTGGAAAAATGCTCTTTTGGAATGAACAAGGTCCAATACTTGGGATACATTGTTGATGAGAATGGGGTACATGTTGATCCAACTAAGATCCAAGTCATTCGTGACTGGCCAGCCCTGACCACACTAACCGAGATTTAAGGCTTTTTGGGACTAGCCAACTTCTACCGACGGTTCATGTTGGGATTATCCCACATTGCATGGGCCCTCAACCAGGTGACCAAGGGAAGTGGTAGGGACAAGTTCGTGTGGGGGAAGGAGCATCAATGAGAATTCAATGATCTGAATCATTTCTTGTGCTCAACTCCAATACTCTCCTTTCCCGATCTACAACAACCATTCAAAATTGAGACTGATGTATATGACTATGTTATGGGCATAGTTCTCACTCAACACAGACATCCAGTGGCACGTCATAGTCAGACACTCTCTGATACTATCTAGAAATACCCCACCTATGACAAGGAAATATATTCCATTGTACAATCCTGTTGTCAATGGAAAAATTACATTCTGGGGAAAGAGACGATCATACACACTGATCAAAATCCTCTGCAGTTCATACAAACACAAGGGAAATTGCAGAATGACCACCATCAGAAGTGGTCTACCTAACTGTAGTAGTTATATCTCAACATAAAGTATAAAACAAGTATCTCCAATCGTGTCGTTGACTGCCTCAGTCGACCTCCTATGGCTGCACTCACCACTGTGCTCCATTCCTGTGGACATGAAGCATCTGAGTGGCTCCAACTTTATCAACAAGATATGGACTTCGCCATCACCTATCAACTCTTGGGTACAGCCGCAAATATCACTGATTTTCACATCCAGGATGGAATCGTATGCCATTTGGTCCATCTCTGTGTTCCTACAAGTGATTTTGCAAAGATGATATGGGAATCCCACTATAGTCGGGTGGTAGGACATTTTGGCATGGAGAAAACTGTGGTTGTTCTTCAGAAACATTTTAATTGGAAAAAACTTCGACAAGATGTTAACAAGTATATCAGATCTTGAATTTTCTGTGCCATTTCCAAACCAACCATCAAGAAGAAAGGTTTATACACCCCTCTTCCTATTCTCGAGAAGCCTTGGGAATCCATCTCAGTGGATTACATGTCTGTCTTTTCGTCCACCGAGCAAGGAAATGACTGTGTGTTTGTGGTCATTGATCGTTTTTTGAAGATAGCCATCCTCATAGCCTGTAAGAAGAATGTCACGACGACAGATACTGCTAAGCTCTTCTTTGAACGAGTGTGGTTCCACTTTGGGATACCACAAACCATCATCTCCGAATGAGACAACAGGTTGCTCAACACCTTTTGGTCGAGTCTCTGGTCTCTGTTGGACACCAAACTCACAAAATACATTGCTTTCCACCCACAAACCGATGGAAAAACATAGGTCGTCAATCACATGATTGTGCACATCCTGCACATGTACAATTCTAAGAATCCACGTACATGGGGCATAAGTCTCCCATATGTCCAACACAATTACAACAGGGCTCTCCATAGTTCCACTAGCCATTGCCCATTTCAGGTGGGTCTGGGATTCCAACCATGGGACCCATTGATGTTGCACTTCCTATTGCCACCACATAGACATAATCTTCCCCTGATCATTCTGTGATCGACAAAGCCACTAGATTCATTGAGAAAATTCAACACATCTACCAACAGGTCCAAGATATTTTTCAAAAATCCAATGCTCAGTACAAGAAATGCCATGATCAACAGAGGGTACCATACCAGTTTCAGGTTGGCGTCAAAGTATGGTTACATTTGGATAAGGAGCGTCTCATTGGGCCCCATCGAAAGCTTCACCCACTTCGTTATGGGCCTTACACTATCACCAAGGCTATGGGTAGAAATGATTTTGAGCTCAAAATTCCACCCTTGCTTGGTCTGCATCTAGTATTCAATGTGGACCTCCTTCGACCATATTTTCCCCCATTATTGGACACCTTAGAGATCACAGAACAAATAACACCAATAGAGCTCAACCCTCACTGCATGGAACAAGAATCCATTGATCATATAGTCGACACATAAGTCAAGGGAAATCACCAACATCGAATCCAACTTTATCGAGTTGTCAAGGTAGGGCAACTCCTACGCCAAGGAAAGTGGCTCACCCGTGGCCAAATCCAACAAAAGTTTCCTCACGTGATGGGGTAACTCAACACAATGGATACCATTACTTCCTAAGGGGGGAGGATTGATCCAAGTGGATATTGGTGGCCACCCACCTATTCCAAATGGCTCCTCGTGTCCATTTTTTGTTGAACAGGTTCTTTTGTACTGCTTTGTAATTGTGAGTTCTACACTTCTAGGGCCATATGAAGCCCCACACATCCTTCAGGTGGATACGGGTGGCCTCTTGACTAATTCGAGTGGCTTATTTTGTATGTTTTCATGTCAACACATCTTGTTGTACTTCCAGGGCCGTTTTGGAGCCCAAAACATTGTTTTTTTTCCTTGCCACAGTCAAACTGTAGATGGAGTCAGAGTTTGACGACGTAATGTGTATTTCTCGGAAATACCTTTCCAACATGCTATCACACGCCTAAAATAGAGGTCGTATCAAAAGTTACGACCCTTGGAAGTTGAGGTACCAAATTACACCAACTTACCCATAGGGCCCACATGACTTTTGGAGTTTCACCTTCCAGGGTTAGGTTTTTGGATGTATAGGGTTTTGGAATTCATTAGTAATATAAAAAAGGCCTTTGGAGCCTCATTGGAATGAATTCTACCCAGGCGAATGCACGTGTCAGCCACATATCTTCTCAGAGATAACTACCACCATTCGAGCAAGTGTTTCAGTTCTACAGTTTTACAGTTTCAACCTATTTCATTATTTATTAGAAGATATTGTTCACTGGATATTTGTGTTATTCTTCATATCTCTGTGTTTATTGTATTCAGTTTTTTAATTAGTTTGTTCCACTCCTAAATCCAGATCAAGCCTCCTTCTGGTTGTAGACAGAGAATTGGGGAGTTGGATCTTCCCTCAGGTTGTAGCCTAAGAAACTAGGGGGTTGGAGCCTCCTTCCAGTTGTAGCTAGAGAATTGGAAGTTGGTGCTTCCTTGAATGTAATTAATGACATATAAGAAAAGAATTATGTAGTTTTCTCCCGCATTGGGTTTCCACATGAATATTGGTGTACTTTGCATTGTGTGGATGTGTTTTTTATTGTTTATTATGCATTGATGAATGTTAATGCTTATTATACAGTAAGATATTGATGATGAACATATGAACATGGTTGAATAAGTAAAAGAATATACATTGTGGTTTAAAGGATTAATAATTGGTATAATTTCTCATTATTGATTCACTCCCCCTCTTAGTAATCTAACAATAAGTGATCATAGAGGTTGATCATAAATGTGATCACAATAGTGACCATAGAGGTTGATCAAAAAAGTGATAGAAGAAGTGGTTAGGAGTTTGAATATCACAAAGTGGAGAAGTTTTGATTTGCGATGAAGTGGACGCACCCTTGTGCAAACTCAAGATAGGTTAGGTAGCCATGCATCAAGTTGAGTCACTTGGGAAAATTGCTAGTTTGTGGACTTGATGTGACATATGGAAGTTTTGCAGAGTGGGGTCACAAACTTGACATAGACCATCTGAATGCACCTCATTGTGACATCTTTGTGCCAGGCATCACTAAGACAATTGGTTGAGTTGAGATGGTTTGTGGGTTGAATTTGAAGTAGACCGCATCCAATGGAAAAGTTAACTCTTCATAGAGTTGGATGAGTTGATTAGTAGTAGAAAACTTGATAGTTGGGGAAAATGGGCATGGTGTCTTGGTGCAATAATAGTCAAGGATAGAT
>ML805413.1:0-11284 GCA_009831015.1 Picea engelmannii | reverse complement strand
CCACTTTGGAGTACCACTCCAACTAGTTTCCGATCACGGGAAACACTTCGAGAATGAGATTTTCATCAAGCTCTCATCTCGGTTAGGATTCTCCCATGAGTTTGCCTCACCATATTACCCTCAGTCTAATGGATAGGTTGAAGCAGTTAACAAGGTCCTCAAGACCATGTTATAGCACATGGTTAATAAACATAAGACCAATTGGCATCATATGTTATTTTCCACACTCTGGGCTTACCGTACGGCTGTGAAAACAACCATTGGTTTCACACCATTTCATCTAGTCCATGGGGTTGAGACCACTCTTCCCATCGAGTGCGAAATTCCCGCCTTACGCACAACAATCAAGCTACTACCCGACACTGCTCCAATGGAGCAACACTTTCTAAACTTAGAGTCCCTGGATGAAGATCTTCGATCTTCATTACAGAACAATGAGGTAGCTAAAAAATGGTCAAAGGCCACCTTTGATCGCCATGTCAACCTTCTCTCATTTCACGAAGGCGACCTCGTCCTTGCTTACGATATCACTCACGATACCTTTGGTCATGGAAAATTTGAGTCACTATGGCATGGTCCATACATTATCCAACATTTCCTCACCAAAGGTGCATACATATTGGCCTCTCCCGAAGGCCTCTCTCTCAAAGAACCCGTCAACAGATTATACTTAAAGAAATTTTATGCTTAAGCGTAGCAATTCTACTTTAGGTTATTTATTTTATAGTGTTTTTAATCTTTTTTCCCTCCCTCACGTCTAAACTATCATTTGTTCTATTGACAGATGCTTCCTCCACTAACTTACCACATCGATTACACTGACGATGCTAGCTATTGGACACAAAATCTCGCTTCGGCAGCTTGGGCCCTCTATACCCCCTCACATAAAATGCTCCATTCGAGCGACATATGTTTGGGTTCAGCCACCAACAACCAAGCCAAATACATTTTCATCATTGGCCTCCTTGCCGATGCCCAACATCATCATATTCATCACCTTAGCGTCTTTCTCGACTCTCAACTAGTCGTTCTCCAGCTCAACAATGTGTACCGCGTCCGTGATCCTTGCCTCTTTCGCAAATTCCTGCAGGTTAGACTTTTATGTCGACATTTTGATTTCATTACATTTACACATATTCCAAGACAATTGAATCAAATTACAGATAAATTATCTAACGTTGTGTCAGACTGGCATATATCACATCAAGATACCTCTACACATACATAAACATATCAAAAAATCGTCACAACATATATAGATTAGAGATCATCAAACATTAAAAAACACATATAAACATCACATAGATCCAAAAACGTATACTCATGTATATATAACTCGATCCATAGTGCCATCCAAATGTTTACATACAAAAATACAAGTATCTGCAGGCCAGTGAAGCACCTCAGTATAAAATGGGCTCACCAGCTTATATAAAACAATACACACATACATAGAGTGACACTCATGGTGCCTCTAGAGCACCACTTCCTGCCCCTCCCTCAGGCGGTGGTCCCCCACCCACTACTGGTCCCTCGGGACTGGGAGGTAACCGTCCGGTCATAGCTACTATTGCTCATCGTACCACAGCCCGCCACATTTTATCCTTAGCCCCTGGGGCACCTTTTTTTCATACCCCGTCTAGGTACGCATGCTCATGTTCAAAATTATCAAATAAATTCTTGTATGTTTGATTCTTTTCAGATATTTTTCACGTTGGGTATTTGGTTTTCATGTGGGCAGGTACTTGGTCATCATACATCCATGCATCCCCTTCAAGTATATAATCAACACTGGCATGTAATCATTCCCTCTGAGTCTCACTTTCATCTCCAATCACACCCTCTGACATTTACCTCTAGGATCCCCATCGCTGGCTCTGCAGTACCAACACCTCCATTTGCATCTTCGGTACTATCACCCGATAGCACTCTCCCCCATATGAGTTGTCCCATTCGTAGCACCCTTTTGCACATTGACACTCATGCTATTTTTCAAACCTTTAGGGATGGGAGTCCCGATAGTCTTACATCATGCCGTGAATCAGCCACATACTCCTTCTCCTCATTTTGCTAGCTTTCCCACCGGACTCCGAGATTATCTCTTCAAGGTTCTATTTTTGACTGCACCTCCACAGTATCATGAACCCTCCATTTCATCCACAATCAATTTGCCCCTCTGTGAATTTCCCTTCATTTCACCTACCTCATATAGAAACCCACCAATGGGGCCCCCACCCTCCACCAGTTCTCAAAGAAAATTGCGCCCTACCCGGGCGAACCATATTACATCGAGGCACCCGTTTCTGTATTTGTAAACTCATCCCAAATTATTCTTTATTTATTGTACAAACACCTTTATTTTCAACATTTCCATACCTTTTTGTCGTCACCTTTGGTGACCTTCTTCCCTTTTTGGCAAACGCAACCCATGTCGCCCTTGGTTGGGGAAATACTTATCATCTACACTTTTTGACATCGTCCGTATACTCTGAGTATCTCACATGCCACTTACCTCTTCCCTCTGAGTGTTTTCACTTTGTCTTGCCTCTGGCACAACTTATCCCATGTCTTGTTGTCCCCCTGACACTCGACCTAGTTGAACGGTTGCAACCACTTATACTTCGCATATACCCCAAACCAAGGGCAGTCTTGAGTCTTCATACATATTGACTTTGACCATTTACCTCCTCCAGTTCCTAACCTCACCTAGTATATTTCACAAAGCCCTTTGTTTCTAGCAGTTGCGTCCCCCTTTTTGTCGACATCAACACAGTTTTCTAGAAGGGCGACAATATCTTGACTCTCATTACCTTTCCAATGAGAGATCTCGGATTACACAGGGAGAACCACAATTGCTCCCTACTATCGTTGACCCCCGTAACATTCGAATTCAACACTTTCTCATGTTACGGTGGGTCTTACTTTGCAACTATTGCAGTTATTTCTTATATTTTCCAAAGACCTCTGAACTTGGCTGGGCTATCAATGCCTACATAATCCGTGATATTTCTTACAAATGTCACTACCTACTATTCAGAGTATGTTCCTCCGCAGAATTGTCTTCTGCCTTTATCATGACCTCCCCTGAGGGTGCTGCAGTTGTCTACATCAACACATCATTCCTCTTTTGAGTTACATGACACGAGCATGGGGCATGCCCGCCTCATTTGTACACAGTTTATTTTTACACACCTTATGGAAGGTTGGGTTCTACAGGTTGCCTTCTCCCTCGAAAGGGTAACTCTTGACAATCCCACTATCGCTCTCTCTTACAACGACACTCTCAATAGAAGAAACATTGATGGATCTCGGCTATACGTATGCTCCTAACCTCATCCATCATGGGGCATCTGTTATCATAGAAATTTCGTCCGCAAATGGTTACAAGAATTCAGCATCGCCAAACAGTTATGAGGTCACCCATGGACCAAAATTATCACAAAAGAATTTCCAAAGGGTTAAAAACTATACAACCAGTGACAAAATTAAAGTGCGCGATGACTACATAGGGTGCACGTGCACATGCGTGAAACAAAAACATAGGAAAAGCGCACATGCACCCAATGCGCGACTGTGGTCGCAAAAATCCATGCACCTGAGAAATGACACATTTATGAGAGTGGTCGGCCTCCCACCCACTTCTGGTTCAGCGTCCAAGTTGATTTGACACTCAAATATGGACTGGATTCGACTGGGTGGCTGGTCAAAGACCTAGAAATGCCCTAATTAGCCTCTTTACACACTACAAGCTGGTTGAACAATACCTCAAAAAGGTGTTATAAAAAGGCCATGGATGCACTTCATTTTTCAAGGAATTCAATAGAAAAGTTATGCTGCCACTATTCTCTTGAGGAATCCTATATTCTCATCAAGAGTATACTAGCATCATTGTATTGGGCAATCTATCTCACCCCTTGAGTGGATTAACAAAGAATTCTTTCACCATTTTCGTTTTCAAAGTTGTAAGAAGAGCTTATTTGTGGGGGTCCAAGAGCCCTCCCTTGGAGGAAGAAGGGACTCATAGTCTTCTTTCTTCTTGGTTTTTCTTTCACTAATATCAACCTTACCATTGGTGACATGGGTCTTGTTGTTTCTTTTGTCCTTATGTCCCTATGCTCATTAGTTTAGTTGTTGTTTTATTTCTTAGTTTAATTCTCAGTTGTTCTTTTATATTTCTTTCTCTAACCCTTTTCCTTACAGCTGTTCTGCTTAGAAAACCCAACTAAGCTTGCAAGCACCTCTATTTTGCTCACTAAGGTGATGAAAGAGGCGCAACAATAGGACAAAGTAAAGTTACTTTGTGATAGTCAGAGTTCTATTCACTTGGCTAAGAATTCAGCCTATCATAGTAAAACAAAACATATACCTATCAAGTACCATTTTGTAAGACAAGTCATCGATGAAGGTGGAGTGCCTCTTGAGAAAGTGCATACAAAAGAGAACTGTGCAGACATGTTCACAAAACCAGTACTGTTAGAGAAGCTACAATGGTGCTTGGCTTCTCTTGGCTTGCAAAAAGGGTGATGAACAGAAGTAGGAGCAAGGTATTAGGTTAATTGGTGTCAAGGTGGAGATTGTTGGAAACAGTGACAACGATTCATCCATGAATAGGATTTCAGATCCTATAGTCTGGCATTGGTTGTAACCAATACGACCAAGTTAGAATATGGATGAGATTACATTTAATAATCAGTTTGTAATGTACATTGCTATAAATTGATGTATGCCCGTAGAGGCTGGTGTGTGTCTGAGAGGAGTGAGAGCCTCCTGTAATCTCCATTAGCTGAATAATAAGACAACTAATACCTATGCTTGGTGGACGTAGCCCAACTTTTGGGTGAACCACGTAAATTGCTGTGTTTCTTGTCTGCATTCTTATTGATTGTCTTATGTTAATTTGTGTTTCTGCATTGGCAAATTAGAACATGGATAACATCCATCCATCTTGGTATTTTATTTGGATGTGTTAATGTCTTTCGTTTAAAACAAAATTATGTCACTTGCTTGCATTACTTCATGTTAAGTAGTCAGTATGGATAACAACCATCCGTCTTGGTATTTTATTTGGATGTGTTAAGGGTTTACTGAGACTAAAGCGCGAGCCTTACTTAAAATGAACCTAATTTTTTGACATTGAATTTCAGATTGAGGTGAATCTAAACTCATTACAAATTATATATATTCAATTACTTTGCATATATTGACTTGAACCTAAATTAATTAAAATTATATATATTCAATTAACACTGTGGTGTGATCTTTTCTCTGTGTCTCTATGGATTGGTTAGGCGGAAAATTTATCACTGATAATATGAGAGTCGATCACTCTCTTCATGTTCAATGTAGATGACTAAATCCATGAAGGGCAAAGGGCAATCCTTATTTAAAAACCTAAGTTTTTAAACTTTTTGAAATTAAATTTCAGATTGTCCTCAATCTAAATTAATTACAATTACATATACTCAACAATTATATTTAAAAATGAACTTATATTTAAAATTTCGATATCAAATTCAAAATTAAAATGATTCAAAATTAATTAGAATCTTATATATTTACTATTTTTTTAATGTTTTTTAATGTTTTTAAAATTAATATTTTTTAATGTTTTTTTTTTAATTAATATTTTTTAAATTAATGCTTTTATATGTGTTTTTTTTTTAATTAATGCTTTTAAATGTGTTTTTTTTTTGTGTGTGTTTTTTAATATTGAATATTTCTACGGTGTTTTGAAATTATATCTTTGCTTCTGTGGAAGCAGTTTTCATAAATTATTTTTGGCTTCTTCAATCGGTTGAGCAATTGGACATGTGAAATGAGGTGAATCACTTTTTACTCTGATTCAATTTTAATTTAAAATATATTTATAATCCATTAACTTAAAGAGATTTAAATACATTTTATTTATTTTTTATTTTAAGTTTCATAAGTAAAAGTTTATCTGATAGATAAAGTCAATCCAAAATAATAATTGTTACAATTTTTTTTCTTTTCTCTTATTTTCAATATGAGCACTCCACCACCTATTCCAAAAACTCAGCCTAACAGGTGCAGGGCCTCCAAAATCACCCTAGAGATTCTTTATGATTATATGGAATCAATAGAAAAAATGAGAGAAGAGAGAGATGCCAAAATTCAAATAGAGTTAGAAACATTAGAAAAAAGGAGTGAACAAGGAGATGTAAAACTCCAAATAGATCTAGAGGGAATGATTGATAACAAAATTAAATATACCATTCAAACTCAAATAGAGGATAGATTCTTACTGTTCAAGTGAATTGCACACAATGAAGGATGGGATTCAAGAAATGGAAAAACATAAACAATCAACCCAAGAAGGAGGGGTTGAAGAAAATCACAACTTGAGAGATAGGATTAAAGAGCTAGAAGAAAAACTAACCAACAATTTGACCCTCATTAATATGGAAAACAAATTGGCTATCAAACCCATGAAAGAGGAAATGAATAAGCTAATTGAACTGGACCATGAGCTTAACAAAAGAGCCTTGAACCTCATAATTTTTGGTATAAAAGAACAACATGAGGAGGATACGCTAACAATAGTAAAAGAAGAATTAAATAATAAAGCACAAATTGATACAACTTACCTCATATAAGAAAAGAGGCTAGGAAAAATAATTGATCACAAAGATAGGTTGATCCGTGTCGAAGTAAGTTGTAATGGACATAAATATAACATACTTAGTAAATATCCGAGTTTAAAAGGGTGAGGAATATTTATAAATGAAGACACCATTCTTGAAGACCAAGCTGAATTAAGGAAGGAAGTTCAAAAGGTAAAAGAAGCCAGGAAATAAGGAAAATGGGAAATAATTAGAAAAAGATATTGTTAGGGATAGAGACGAGAAGGATAATAATAAATAGGAATTTGGGACACTCGAGATCCTTTTTTGGAGTTGTCGTGGCTTTCCATGGTGCAAAGGTCCAATGATAAGTTGGATCCCGAGTGATATTGATATTATCAGTCTAGTTGAAACTTGGGAGCATGAGGAGTATAAGGTCCCTAACATAGAAGGATTTGTCTTTTGGTCAGCATGGAACAAAAAATCCCACCATAGAGGGATAGTAAGCATAGCTTGTTACATTAGAAATGGCATTTATCCTCACATTCAACTTCATAATATTGACCTTCTCAATGAGTACATTTGGATAGAAATTTCAGACACTAAGAATATGTATATATCAATTTGCTATTTTTCACCTATTAATTCTACTTTTTATAAGAAAAATAATCTCGATAACAATTGTCCCTATAATAATTTAGAACAATATATTTATAGTTTGAAAAATGAAGGTAATATCCTCCTACTAGGAGACTTTAATGCTATGACTGCAACTAAACAAACTACTTTTTTAAGTAACGACTCTAACCATAATCTTCTATGGATAGATGAGGACCTTGTTTTATCTAATAGCTACAAAAGAAACTCTGAAGACCTAATTGGGAATTTGTTTGGTATTGAGTTGATCAAGCTTTGTAGCTCTCAAGACCTAATAATTTGCAATGGAGTAATGAAGTGGCCAAACTCCAACCAGATGACTTGTATTCATGGGCTAGGTAGTAGTGTTGTATATTATGTGATTTATGATATCCTTGTTTCTAACCAAATAGAAAGTTTTGACCTTTTAAATGACCATGAGCCTGACTCTGATCATAAATATTTAACCCTAACTCTAAACTTTTTCATGCATAGGAGCACCGTTGAAGAGAATTCTGATAATCAAAGGAGTTTGCACTTTAACAAAAGTAAAGTTGACATTTTATTAAAGGATTTAAATAGTAAATTAAATCTCCCAACTTATAAGGAAAACATTGAAGAACTCTATCATAATTTTACAACTACCCTTTCCACTTCTATTAACAAGTTCTCTTTCGTGGTGTCCTATAAAAACAATAATAGAATGACCAACCCTTGGTATGATAAAGAATGTAAAATTTCTATGAAAGCCATTAGGTATGCTTCTAATGAGTCCTTAAAACTCGATAAGATCAATACGTACAAAGCCCTAATTAAAAGGAAAAAATGTACTATATCAATAAAAGGAAAGAGAAACTTTAAAAATTGTATAAGGTGGATCCTAAGAAGTTCTAGAACCAAATTCTAAAACGCAATAAGAAAGAAAATAATAGGATTCCCTTAAGGGACTAGAATTCCTACCTTAAAAGTCTTTACGAGTTCCCTAATTCCATGGACACCATTCCTATTGTCCCTACACAGGAATTTTTTTTTTCTTTAGATGACATAGAGTTCGGGGTTAAGCGGCTTGCAAATGAGAAAGCTAAGGATATTGGAGGATACCAAGCTTAAAATTTTAAAATCGGAGGGCCAATCCTTATCCCTCACATACACAAGATTTTCAATTTAGAAATCAAGCATGGATTCCCTAAACCCTAGACGCAAAGCCTCATTGTTCCTTTTTTTAAAAATGGGGATAAAAACATTCCCTCTTATTATAGGACCATTATGATAGCCCGATTTTAGCCAAACTTTATGGAATTATTTTGGAAAAGAAGATTAGCCTTTGGCTAGAAAGTCATGGTAACAGAGATAAAGGACAAGTAGGGTTTAATAGATATCATTCAAATGTGGATCATCTTGTTACCTTTAGAATAATTGCAGAGGAGTTCTGCAATACTAAAACCAATATTTTTTGTTGTTTTATTGACTTTAGAAAATATTTTGACATGGTTCCTAGGAAAAACCTTTGGAATAGGTTGGAAGAGATAAAAGTTCCTCTCGAGTTGAGGGCTGATGAAATAAGGATGTATGAGAATGTTATTTCTAAGTTTGAAAACATTGAGGGCTGGTCAAAAGAGATTAACTACAATATTAGAGTCAAACAAGGTTGTCCCTTGTCCCCTACCCTCTTTGGCATATACATTGACAAGTTAGAATATTTCTTGGAAAAAGAAGGTTGTGTGGGCCCTACTCTCACTGGTATAGTCATCAATCTTCTTCTTTATGCCGATGATATCATTCTTATGGCAATGAGTCTCCATGATCTTGAAAACCAACTAAGAACCCTAAATGATTTTTGCTCCAGTATGGGTATGACTGTTAATACTGATAAGACTAAGGTCATGATTATTAAACCCAATAAGATCCCTTATGATACCTTTGCATATGACAAAAAAAAACTTGGAGGAAGTGAGTTCATACAAATGTCTTGGAATTGATATTCACCACAAGCTCAATTGGAATTATAGCATTGATAAAAAGGATTATTGGGAGATGGAAAGCTTAATATGGGCTTGAAAACATTTGTAAATGATATGATCATTGTAGTTGGGATAAGAAGAAATTCCTCTTTGAGACTCCTCTTACACCTGTTATTATTATGGATGTGAATTATAGGGCTGTAGTATCTCTCGTGAATCCTGGAGAAAGATAGAGAAAACACAAAAGAATTTAATAACCTATAATCTCAAAATTAAAGGAAATATGCCATATCTCATCCTCTTCTTAGAAACAAGCCTCTCACCCATTGAAAGCATGGTTATGACTAGATACCTAATGTATAAGAACAATTTAAGCAACATGGAAGACAAGAGGCTTCCTAAAATTGCTTCAAAATTGAGTCATAACCACCATCGACTCAAGTGAGGATGGCATAAAAATGTCCAATCTTGGCTAAACTATTGGGGAATCATGGAAGACACCATTTTGCAGAATAAAGATACTATTAAAAAATACGTCAAATCAAAATTTAAGGAGAAAATGTGGTGTGATAAAGAGTTAGAGGAAAAAATAAAATTAAGGTATTATAAGGATGTAATCAACCCTAATCTAGAAGATCAAAATAATCTATCTGTTTTTCCAGGTGTAAAGAAAAAAATAAGCATTTCTAAGATAAGACTAAATTCTCATGAGCTCCATAGTGAAAATGGTCATTGGTCAATTCCTAAAATGCTGTGGGCTGAAAGAGTGTGTCACCTTTGTGACACTAAGAAGGTTGAGGATGAAAATCACTTTCTCTTAGATTTTCCATCCTATACCCATATTAGATCTCATTTTCAAAATATCCCCCCTCTTAGTAATCCAACAGGATCGTCCACTCCTTCACTTCTGCATTCGTACCATTATTTCCCTTAGGCACTTTCATTCACTCACTCACCCATTCATCAATCCATCCTCACATTCGTCTTGGCTTGGAAAAGGGAAAGGAACTACTGAGAATTAGCCATTGGATAATTGGTTGTAACGGTCACTGGTGCAATCCAGTCGTGACCTAGGGCTTGCATGTCTGAGATGCATCGGCTCATGCCCTGTTTTTCTCACAATTGCGAGTCCTTAGAGTTCCAACATTGAGATTTTGGACCAGATGTCTTGGAGGCCCTAGAAAATAAGGAGAAAGACTGTCTGAGGAATTGTGTAGCAGATAAGGGTGGAGGGCCATTCTCTTGGGGAAGTACAGGTTTGGTAGAAGAGAGTTGGGTACTTGGATTTTTGTTGGTGCTACGAAACCTGTGAGAGCTTGAGATATGATTGGTTTGGGAACCCAGGTACACTCTGGAACCATCCTTGTGGATTCATAGCCTTGGCTCGGGGGTGACACTGTTGTTGAGATTTGGAGCAGTGGTGTCTACGGTTGGGTGGAATGTCCTTCGTCTGTAGCCAGTTCATGTCACCCTTTTATAAATATAAGTGCTCTCTATTGTAATATTATTATCTGTGTATGAATGTATTCTACTGTGTATTTTAATTATCGTTTAACTAAATCTTAGATTATGCATGTTTGTTGGATATTGTTGTGCATGTCACTAAATCTTGTATCTTATGCGTTCTTATTAATTAAAGAAGGTATCGGTAAGAGTATGAAGTCCAAGGGTGGGCTTGAAGGTAGTGTACCCTAGCCTATGGGTGGCTGGGTATGTTACAATATGCTATGGAAATGGTATGGTATGAATTGGCGATGGAAATGGAAATGGTATGGGTTTCCTTGCCATTTCCTTGTATGGTATGCATTGGAAATGGTATGGTATGCATTGGTAATGGAAATGGTATGCATTTCCTTTCCATTGTATGGTATGCATAAACAATGGTATGGTATGGTATGGTATGGTATGGTATGGTATGCATTGGCATTGGCAATGGAAATGGAAATGGCATGGTATGCATTGGCAATGACAATGACAATGGTATGCATTTCCTTGCCATTGCCTTGTATGGTATGCATTGAAAATGGTATGGTATGGTATGGTATGGCATGGTATGAATTTTTTTATTAATTGGGTTGGTTCTCATTGATGCCAACCCTTGAA
>ML805412.1:381773-404824 GCA_009831015.1 Picea engelmannii | reverse complement strand
TCACTCACCCTCACTTTAATCATAAAGTTATCTTTTAATTTGCATCTCACAAATTAATTTGACTAAGACCCATATTCGGCAATTTCTCCCCCTTAGGGCCTAGGGAAGAGAAACACTTGCCTTGGTACATAATTTAACACACCAAAGGTGTAGTACTCGGATCCTTAAATCTGACCCCTGAAAGAAAGGGAGATGTTGTTGGATTGCATTCTTTCATCTGAAAGTAGGCAAGTATATCTGATGCATACTTAAACTATCCCATCTTGATCCCTGAAGTAGACTGAGAAACTTCAAGACCAAGAAAGTAGTGCAACAGTCCCAAATCTGTCATGGAAAATCGATCGTGTAATGTTGATTTTGCTGAATCAATAGCTGAAGTAAGGTTCCCTATCATCAATAAGTCATCTACATAATTTACTATCAGAAAAAGGGAATCATCATGTTGTAGCAAATAAGCATTCGGATCAGATTTTCATCGAATGAATCCAATGGAAAGCAGGAAAGAATCCATCTTTGCATACCAGGCTCTGGGAGCCTGTTTTAGGCCATACAAAGATTTCTTTAATCTGCAAACGAGGGAAGAGTTCTGAATGTATCCCTATGGCTGCTCCATATATATCTCCTCCTTGAGATCTCCATGAATAAATGCACTCTTCACATCCATGTGGTGAACTTCCCATCTACGAGAGGCGGCAATGGCCAAAACTAGTCGAATGGAGTCCATTTTTGCAACAGGTGCAAATGTCTCTGTGTAGTCTATGCCATGTAGCTGTGAGTATCCTTTTGTGACAAGTCAAGATTTGTACTTTCTGATCTCACCATCTACAGAAATATTTGTTTGATATATCCATTGGCATAGAACAAGCTTTCTTCCTTTCAGAAGTGGAACCAAGTCCCATGTGTTGTTGTCCATAAGAGCAAAGTACTCTTCATCCATGGTAGCCTCCCAAAGTGGGTTTCCAGCAGCCTCAGAGTATGAATTTGGATATGAACCAAGTGACATATAGAAATGTATGGGCAGAAAAGGTTTTGTGGCAGCCAGGGCTTGAGGAGCCCCAAAAAACTGTGATCTATTCCTTCTTGTATCTGCAGGATCACCGACTAGTTCACCCACATCTTGCAGGGTTTTCTTCTGCCCAAGTTGGAAACTGAGTTGGAGAAGACATGACCTAATCCTCATCCTCTGTATAATACATGGTTTTTATTAAGTTCTCAAAGAAGTTTCTGACTCCTCATCAGTGACAACAAGCGGTTCCTCGGCAGGGTGTTCTGAAAAATCATGCAGTGATTCTTCTTCAAACTTCACACTTCGAGCTAGAATGAAATTTTCAGTGTGAGAGTCCAAAAATATATATCCTTTGACACCTTCAGGATATCCAACAAATATTCATTCAACACTTTGAGGCTCCAAATCCTTCCTCTTATCTATCAGAATGTGAGCCCATGCTCGTGAACCAAAAATACGAAAGTGCGACACTTTCGGTTTCTTGTCGGTCCAACATTCAAAATGAGTGGCGCCTTTGAGTGATTTGTGAGGAACTTAGTTCTGAATGTATGCTGCACAATTAATAGCTTCATCCCATATATTGGGAGATAATGATTTTGACTGGAGCATACAATTGGCCATCTCTTTTAAGGACTGATTTTTCCTCTCCGCAACACCGTTCTGTTGTGGTGTATATGGCACTGTGTGTTGTAGTTGTATACCTGCATCAATACAAAGTTGCTGCAGATATTTGTTGACATAATCCCCCCCATTATCAGTACGGAGTATCTTAATCTTACACCCAGACTCATTCTCATCAAGTGCTTTAAATTCTATAAGGCATTCAAATACTTCTGATTTTAATTTCAAAAAAAAATACCCAAGTAAAGCGAGAGAAATCATCTATGAAGGTGAGTACATATCGAGCCTTACTGATTGAAGGTTGTGGGAATGGGCTCGTAATGTCACTGTGAATCATCCCAAGAGGTGGAGAATCTCTCTTTTCCTTCCCTTTTTCAAACTTTTTCTCTAGATTCTTGCCAATAATGCATCCTTGATATACACCGCTTGTGAATTTAATAGTTGGCAATCCTTCTACCATGTTTTCCTTGCTGAGTTGATGCAAGTACTTATAGTTTAGATGGCCATATATTTCATGCCATAGCCTACTGATATCATTATATTGTGACATAAATACAGTGCTAATATATTTAGGAACAAAGTGGGAGAAGAAATACAAACGAGAACCATGATCTACAATTCCATGTGCAAGTTGTGAGCCTGTGGAAATGTCGATAATCACTTCGGAGTCCGGAGTGAACTCCACCTTCCTTTCAGAGATGGAATGAGTGATCTGATATATTGAGAGAATATTTTTGGACAGCGAGGGAACATGAAGCACATTTTTTAAGCAGCCCCCTTCAAGATCAACAATTCCTTCTCCGCACACCTTTGTGGGTGTGGCATCTCCCAAGTAAATTGGGGATCTGGTGCTTTCTTCGATGGAGGAAAATTCATCTTTTGATGCATCCATATGGTTTGATGCAATTGAATCAAGGATCCAAGTTGATGGAGTGGATGTGACAGCCATTAAAGAATGACCATCTCGTGCTCTCCCTCACGTTCTGTTATCATATTTCTTCTTTTCATTTTCAGGCACCGTGAGATTGTGTTGTTGCAATTGCTTAGCCATCTCATCGATAGTCTTCCTCATGAAATTTTCTTCGGGATGAAAACCTTTGGAACAGTAGATGAAATTTTTTCTTTCCTTCTTCTTCTTATTACCCTTAGGCTCAGAATATTTCTCTGAAGATTGTGCAAATCTCTCCTTCTTCGATTCAAGAAATTTACCCGTTCCTTTTTTCTTATCTTTTCCACTGCTCTTTGGAGCATCAGCAGCTGCAAGTGCTTGGTTCTTGGAATGCTTGATTGTACCCATTTTGACTAAATTATATTTCTCTTGAGTCAATGCTGAAATGAAATCATTTAATGGAGGCATTTTCCATTTTTCCTGAGTCAATTTAGATGCTTGAAAAGATGACACAAATACAGAATATTCAGGGCCTAGTTTCGAGAGAATTGAAAGGATGAGTTGTTCTTCCCATTTCGTGACTCCACATGAATTAAGTTCAATGAGGAGGGATTTGAAATTGGTGAATAATTCTTGTAGGTTTCTGAAATGAAATGGACTTAGGGATATGAGTTCATTCTCTAGTTGATGCACTCTCATTGCATCATGTTTGTCGAATAGTCCTTCCAATGTGGTCCAGACCACATTGGGAGTAGTGGCTCCACTGACATGAAAGAGGAGATCTATAGAAATTGATAGGCATATCAGCCCAATTGCTTCATCTAATTTATTTAAATACTTTATCTTCTCCGTTATAGTAGTCGGTTCTCTCTCCGTTCCCATTGTTACTCGGTAAAGCCCTTTGCTTTGGAGGAGCAGAGAGATCTTTGTCTTCCATTCGAAGTAATTGAAAAGATTTAGAATGAGTTTTGTGGGATGAGAGAGATGATCCATTGTTTCTTTATGCACCTCCTGATGATCTATACCTGCAAATAAAACCATGTACAATCCACTAGATTCAATCTAGCTCTGATACCATGTAGAAATTCTGCAGAAACCCTGATAGATCTAGAATTCTAGTTAAATTGAACACAAACAATTTGTTGATATTCAAGAGATGAGAGAAAGGTTTTGCTCCATAAATCAGAGAATTATATTAATCAAAAATGAATATACATGAGCAACCATCCTCAAAAAATAAGAGAGGAGGTGAATATATAGAATTTCCAACATAGAAATTCTAGTAAAAAAAGGCTAGAAATAGCTAAAATAGGTGTCATAAGCTAAGGGAGACCACATAGTTCGATCTAGACCACTAAAGATACATGTCACACACTCATTAATTGATCCTGATTTATGTAGGAACACAATGAAATACATAAATACACATAAACTTAGAGATGCAGTGGAAATAAGACTTCATTTCATTAATAACAAATGACTGAAAAATGCTTACAGACAGAATGGAAATAAACTAGCTAGGGCGCTGGGAGCTTATCTCTGAGAAGAGATGTGGTGGATACTGGACTCTGAACTTCCTGTTACAATGAGGCTCGAAGGCCTATATATTAATAAGAAATAATGGAAAACCCTAAACATCCAAAAACCTAACCCTAGGAGATGAAACACTAGAATATGGGCCCTGTTGGGGTAAATTGGTACATCAATTTCCCGGGGTCGTAACTTTGGCATACTATCTCCGTTTGAAGCACATGATACATAGTTAGAAAGATCTATCCAAGGACTGCATTACTGACAACGAATATCAAGTCTAGAATGGATTCATATTCACTGGAGCATTCATGCCCAAAAAACGTCGTTTAAAGCCTCAAAACAGCTCCAGAAGTTCAGAACCCGAAGAACTGCCAAAAATAGTAAATTGTGCTACAATTAAGGAAATTGAAAAACTGAAAGAAACAATGGTGTGGGTCCAAGTGGAATAGGCGGGTGGCCACCAATATCCACTTGGATCAGTCCTCCCCCCTTAGGAAGCAATGGTCCCCATTGCGTTGAGTTCCTCCATGAGATGAGGAAACTTCTGTTGAACTTGGTCCCTGGTGAGCCACTTGCCCTGGTGAAGGAGTTGACCTGCTTTGACAACTCAATATAGATGGATCCTCTATTGGCGGGTGTTCTTGATTTGTGTGTCCATAATTCGATCAATTGTGTCTTGTTCCATGTGATCTGGGTTTAACTCTGTTGGTGTGAGTTGTTCTGCCATGTCGGATGTGTCTAGTAGAGGTGGAAAGTAGGGCCAAAGGCAGTCCACATTGAACACTAGGTGAAGACCAAGGAATGGTGGAATACCGAGATCAAAGGAATTGTCCCCTATAACCTTGGTGATGGTGTATAGCCCATATTGGAGCGGGAAAATATTTCGGTAGGGTCCAGCGAGGCGCTCCTTTTGCAAATGTAGCCACACTTTGTCGCCCAGCTGGAAGTTGTGTGGCACCCAATGTTGATCATGTCGTTGCTTGTACTTAGAATTGGCTCTATCCAAGATGCCATGAACTTGTTGGTGGATGTGTTGAATGCGCTCAATGAAGTTGTTTTCCTTGTTAGCCTCAGACTCGACATGGGCTAAATCTTCCCAAGTAGCTGCAAATGGCATGGCTATGTCAATGGGACATAGTGGCTGGAATCCCAATCCCACTTGAAAGGGGTTGTGGCTGGTTTAGCTATGGAGAGCTCGGTTGTAGCTGTGTTGTACATAGGGGAGGCTCTCATCCCATGTGCATGGATTCTTTGAGTTGTACATGCGTAGAATGTGTACAATCATCTGATTGACAGCCTCTGTCTGGACATCAGTTTGCGGATGGAAAGTTGTGGACTTGGTGAGCTTGGTGTCCAGCATCGACTAGAGGCTGGACCAAAATGTACTGAGGAACCTGCTGTCCCAATCTGATATGATAGACTGTGGGATCCCAAAGTGTACCCACACTCGTTCAAAGAAGAGTTTAGCAGTGGCCTCTGCTATGATATTCTTCTTGTAGGCCATCATAATGGACATCTTCGAGAATCGATCGATGACCACAAAAACACAACCATTGCCATGTTTAGTAGAAGGAAGGCCTGACATGTAATCCATAGAGATGGATTCCCAAGGTTGAATGGGGGTAGGAAGCAGAGTATAGAGGCCTTGCTTCTTGATGGTCGGTTTGGCAATGGTGCAAGCAGTGCAGGACTTGTTGTACTTCCTGACATCCTGTCGAAGGTTCGGCCAATAGAAATACTTTTGCAGTACTGCCATGGTTTTCTCGACGCCAAAATGCCCAGTGACCCGACTGTAGTGTGCCTCCCAAATCATCTTGGAACGCTCACTTGAAGGAACACAAAGGTGTCCCAGGTGACAAAGCAAGGCATCCTGGAGGTGAAAATTGGGAACTTGCTTACCCTCCAAGAGTGTATTGTATGTGTGGTTGAATTCTGGATCACTTGTGTAGAGAAGCAGCCAATCAGAAGTCTCATGCCCATAAGAGTTGAGCACAGTGGTTAGCGCCACGATGGGTGGTCGACTGAGGCAGTTTGCAACATTATTGGTGCTGCCTTTCTTGTACTTAATGTTCAAATGAAAGTGTTGCAGGTATGTGGACCACTTCTGATGGTGATCATTCTGCAACTTCCCTTGTGTCTGTATGAACTGCAGGGGTCGGTGGTCAGTGTGGATGATCGTTTCCTTTCCCAAAATGTAATGCTTCCATTGTCGACAAGCCTGCATAATGGAATACATTTCTTTGTCATAAGTGGAATACTTCCAGACTGTGTCAGAAAGTGTCTCACTGTGATATGCCACGAGATTCCCATGTTGAGTAAGAACTACTCCAATGGCATAGTCAGAGGCATCTGTCTCGATCTCAAATGGTTGTTGCAAGTCTAGTAATGTGAGCACTGGTGCAGAGCAGAGGCAATGCTTCAACTCCCCGAATGCCTTCTGTTGAGATTTGGACCAAAAGAATTTTGCTTTAGCTCCTCCCTTGGTGACTTGACTCAAGGGCCAAGTGATATGAGAGAATCCCAACACAAACCTACGGTAGAAATTGGAAAGACCTAAAAAGTTGTGGAGCTCTGTTAGGGTGGTTGGGGTTGGCCAATCCCGAATGACTTGGATCTTTGCTGGATCCACATGCAGCCCCTGCTCATCAATAATGTATCCCAGATACTGAACATGGGTCATGCCAAAAGTGAATTTCTCCAAATTGGCACACAACTTGTGTTGTTGCAGTGTTTGGAGGACCTGTCGGATGTGATGGAGGTGCTCTTCCCAAGTCTAGCTAAAGATCAGAATGTCATCCAAGTACACCACTACAAATGAGTTGGTGAATGGTCGTAGGATGTCATCCATTAGCCTCATGAAGGTTGCAGGGGCATTCGTCAACCCGAATGGCATGACCAACCATTCGAAAAGGCCCTCTTGGATTTGAAGGTAGTCTTCCACACATCAAAGGGTTCGATTGGTACCTAGTGATACCCCGACTTCAAGTTGATCTTGCTGAAATATTCCGCCCCCTTGAGTTGGTCCAGAAGGTCATCAATCCATGGGATCAGGTACCTATTATGAACAATGATCTTGTTCAGTGCCCGATAGTCAATGCAAAGTCTCCAAGTCCCATCCTTCTTCTGCACCAACACAATCGGTCTCCCACAGGGTGATGAACTCAATCGGATGTGACCTTTCTACAACAAATCCTGAATCTGCCTCTTGATTTTGTCATTCTCCAGAATAGAGCGCTAATAGATGGGTCCATTGGGCAGCGACGCACCTGGGGTCAGATCGATGGGGTGCTTGACCTGGAAATGTAGAGGCACCCCTACAGGGGAGATGAAGATGTCCTCGTACTCCTCCACGACCCTATCCATCTGTTGTTTTCATGCAGCGAGGCCCTATCTAGAGGTCATGGCCACAGTCATCAGGAAAACAAATTTCTTGGTTTTGGAAATGAGCTTACTACATTTTTTTGCAGTAACCAAAGAGATGGTGGTAGGCGGTGCTATCTCCGGTATCCTGTACAGCTTATTGCCCAAGGTGATAATAATAGCATGAGGCCTGGACTCATACATAGAATGCCACTTCCACAAGTACGGTTGGCCTAATAATACATCAGAAACATCAAGAGGATCAATGTCACATAATACCTCATCTGTGAAGGGCTTGATGTTGTAGGGAAGGCGACATTATTGGCTGACGTGGAGGTCCCGTCCTTGGTGCAACCACCCGATGGTGTATGGTTGTGGGTGTGCTATGGTCAACAAGCCCAGCTTCTTCATGATCTCTACCAAGATGAGGTTCTTTTGGCTCTCGCTGTCGAAAATGAACTGCAACGGGGAACCCTTTACCCACATCTTGGAATGGAAGAGATGCTCCGCCTCCTTTGAATATTCTGGTTACTCCTTCTAGATCTTCGTGGTGGAAACGGTGGCGTTGGGATCCACATTGATAATCTGCTTTCCCCTGTCATTCCCCTTGTTGGGTTCTGATTCAGAGTCGGAGCATGCATTCGATGCAGAAGCCTTCAACTCGGCTACCGCATGGTTTTCAAAATTTCATCCAAACTTTATTTGGATATTATTCATTACAAGAAGAGAAAGTGGATATGTGTGGACATATCAATGATGCATCTACTTCATCAGATCTGTGTAGACATCTACATATTCAACAAAATATTCAATGAGCACAAACTTGCACAGTTGCGAGGTCTTCTTCGAGTGAAGGACAAGGTTGCTTAGCATCTGCTTTTTGTTCCTTCTCATTTTTTTTACATACATTGTACCTTGAGGGGGGATTTTCCCATGAGGTTTTCCCTCTTTCCTCATTTGTTTTAGTGTATCTTTTGTATTTGGGTACCTAACATGGCCTCATTGTCAGGACCCATTCTTTATTTTCACCATAGTGATGTTCAGGGGGGGTGTTAGAGTTACTTCACACACACACCTAGGATTTATTTTTCCTAAGGTTTTTCCTTGTTTATTAGTCATAATTAGTCATTATCTAGTCTCCTATATTTTAGGGGCGAATATTCTCTTTCAGTTGACACTTCAATTTGACTAGTTGAGTTGAGTTTAGATGTTGCATTGATTTTGTCATCATGCAACATTGGTATCATCACCAAATAATGCATACTTTCCTTGGGATCATCGCCAGACTAGCGCATTACCCTTGATTTCCTGAGTTAACTCCTCACTACTCTTTGTTTAGTCAGTTAATTGAAGACTAGTTGACTAGTTAACTCAGCTAGGTGGCAGTTCACTCCTGTAACTGCTTGAGAGACTAGAATAGGTGGCATTTTACTACTGTAACTATTGGTGTGTGTCTAGATCAATCTAGACCACAACTATGGCTCATTAGTTACTTATGTATCCTATATCTATTCTAAATTATTCACTTTTTGAGTGTGGAATATGGTTAATGAGAATTCTTCCATTCTTTCTCTCCTTCTTTTTCTTTCTCCAATTCTCTCTGCAAATGTGTGTATTATTATTTAGCTAGATCTATTTTGTGTAGGTTCAACACATTTACATGGCATCAGAGATGATGGACTTCTAAGAAAAAGATACACCAAAAATTTTTGTTGGTACAAAAGATTAAAGACAACAAAAAGATGGATTGTTCGTCGGAAATACTTCTCATGCCTCATAAATATTTGGAATGGAAGCCAAAAAAATTTCTTATGCTCAGATGCAGAGGCTTGTACCAAATAAATATGGAAATGGAAGTAGAGCATGATTATGTCGATGAGAAAAATGACTTCCTCAATAGACAAGATATGGCCATAGGATGTATCCTCTATTTTATTTCTCCCGAAATTCTCCATCAAGTAAATGATGACTCACAAGAATTCACTCCAAATTATTTCTGGAGCAGATTGGAGGTTTTATTTTGGTATAAGGAAGAACTCGTGCAAAATGTTTACAAGATAGAGAATGTAGAAAAGCCACTGGAAGATAAATCATCTCAGTTTGAAGAGCCTTCTACACAAGTATCTACAAAACTTTGTATTCCATTAATTGAAGATGATGTCTACTCCATTTCACATTTGTTTTCTAAAATTCATGTGGAATATATATGGCATGCATCTCAGGAGTCATGTACTGATACGTTTCCATGCACAATGCACGCATCTCAGGAGACAAAAAGGGAGCCACGCACATTAGACTCAATTCTGATATTTTTTGTGCCCTATTTCCATAAACAAATTGGATATTTGAATTCCTCTCGGGAAAATATCTTATTTCAAAAAAACAATCGTCCAAAACGGATTATGGAAAGTGAAGTTATGATCGTTTAAAATCAACAAAATTTCAGCGTTTTTCCGAAAACGACCACACGTTTTTCAAAATTTCATCCAAACTTTATTTGGATATTCTTCATTAAAAGAAGAGAAGGTGGATATGTGTGGACATATCAATGATGCATCTACTTCATCATATCTGTGCAGACATCCACATATTCAACAAAATATTCAACGAGCACAAACTTGCACAATTGCGAGGTCTTCTTGAAGTGAAGTACAAGGTTGCTTAGCAACTTCTTTTTGTTCCTTATCATTTTTTTTACATACATTTCACCTTGAGGGGGGGGGGGGGTTCCCCATGAGGTTTTCCCTCTTTCCTCGTTTATTTTAGTGTATCTTTTGTATTTAGGTACCTAACATGGCCTCGTTGCCAGGACCCATTCTTTATTTTCACCATAGTGATGTTTAGGGGGGGTGTTGGAGTTACTTCACACACACCTAGGATTTATTTTTCCTAAGGTTTTTCCTTGTTTATTAGTCATTATCTAGTCTGCTATATTTTAGGGGAGAATATTCCACCTAGAGAATATTCTCTTTCAGTTGACACTTCAATTTGACTAGTTGAGTTGAGTTTAGATGTTGCATTGGTTTTGTCACCATGCAACATTGGGATCATCACCAAACTGGAGCATTACCCTTGATTTCCTGAGTTAACTCATCACTACTCTTTGTTCAGTCAGTTAACTGAAGACTAGTTGACTAGTTAACTCAGCTAGGTGGCAGTTCACTCCCGTAACTGCCTGAGAGACTAGAATGGGCGGCAGTTTAATCTCGTAACTACTGGTGTGTGTCCAGATCAATCTAGACAACCACTATGTCTCATTAGTTACTCATGTATCCTATATCTATTCTAAATTATTCACTCTTTGAGTGTGGAATACGGTTAATGAGAATTCTTCCATTCTTTCTCTCCTACTTCTTCTTTCTCCAATTTTCTCTGCAAATGTGTGTATTATTGTTTAGCTATATCTATTCTATGCAGGTTCAACACATTTACATGGTATCAGTGCCGACAGTCTTCTAAGCAAAAGATACACCAAAATTTTTTGTTGGTACAAAATATTGAAGACAACAAAAAGATGGAATATTCGTCGGAAATACTTCTCACGCCTCATAACTATTTGGACTGGAAACCAAAAATTTTGCTTATGCTCAGATGCAGAGTGATGCAGGAGAATCGTACAAATCCAAAGCATGTGCCTAGCCAAAGGAACAGTTGGACGCGTAGATGGGAAAAAGGAGCACGTTTTTATGAAAATGTTTTAAATTTTGAAATTTGAAGCATTAATGTAATAAGTTAAAGGAAGCGTACTTACATTTATATCTTAGATGTTGTAAACAAATCTTGAGCATTTCTCTCATCTGTAGAATGTAAAGGCATTTATACGTAATTAATGAAAGTAGGTAGATTTGAATTCATAGATTAGACAGTTTAGAGAGTAGGAGGGAAAACGGAAATAGACACCCTCACCCTTGTATCATTGTAACAACAGATGATTATTCAGATTTCATAAGTTGTAGGGTTGTAGCAGAGAGCTGTAAATAAGAACCCATGTACAGGAGAACTTGAGTTAATATATGAATCTTTGACTCAATTTTCATGGTGTCGTGATGCTTACTATTTACATTTGTTGAATGGTATGTTTACAGTTGCTTTGTTTCTCTGTATGCATTTGTTTCAATGTTGTGTTATGTGCATGATTTCATGTTGAATGTATGAAATCTGAGAGAGGAGAAGAATGAGTTTCAATTGTTTATCTTCTTGAGAATTCATGCAAGGAGTGCAGCAAACGTCTGCCAGGTGTGCGTTGACAAGGGTCTGAGTTTTATCTCAGAAAGCTCAGGAGAGATACCATTGTTCTCATACCAGCTGAAGTGCAGGTAAAGCATAGAGTCATGAAAGGTGTGCGCAGGCCAATTGAAGCCTTGGATTTTATAAATCTAGAAGGAAGGTTGAAGGACCACTGTTGCAAGGAGTGCATAGGGTCGGAGTTCCAAATAACCAGAGGTTATTTGAAGGTTTTCCGCAAGGAGTGTGAGCAAGGATCATTTTGGAAGCTTGAGTTTATAAGTGAAAACTCAGGAGGGATTTAACCTTTGAAGTGTTCAAAGGGAGACAGAGGTCGAAATCATCTCATATAAGCCAAGTTTAGGAGGGATAACACCGATTCATTTGGACAGGGGTCATTGAGGAGTGCATCTGGTGGTCAGAATTCTTTGTGGAGAATTCGCGAAGCCATGAGGACCGTAGAATACAGAGGAGCTGCAAGGTGGTTAGGAGTTGGACGAATCCGCCACCCTGACATCAAGAATCAATGTGGACCATTGATCGTGGTATGTTTGAGCCGTCAGATCATTTCGAGGATTCGAGATCCATAAGTTCGAAGTGCAGACAAAAATCCTTGGTCACTCTAAAACCCGAATCACGAAGGGGATAATCAAGTGTGAAATTTTGGTATTTCGGGGTTCGGCATACCGATAATCTTGATGACAAGGAACCGGAAACTTAGCATTAAAAAGCCCGAATTCACGAAACGCGAAGTATTTTTGAAGTGGCATTTCGGCATTTCATCATTTCGGGGTCCAGGAAGTAGAGGAGACAAGTAATTTTTGGAACCGAGAGTTTCAAACTCCTAGTACATGAAATCCCGAAAAAGGGTCGTTATTTCAGAATTTGAGAATTGGTGCGGTGAGTGAGTTGGGGTCGAATATCGTGAACTCCCAGTACATGGAGTCCCGAAAGGCCATTGATCATGCAATCCATGGGACGTTGATCCTATTTCGGCATCCCGTCATTTTGGAATTCAGAGAATCATAATACAAGAGGAATGATTGTTGGGTTTGTTCACTCAAGTCCCGAAAAGCCAAATTTAGTGGCAACGGGTGGGGTGCATTGGAGCGGTCAACCCTCGTTGACGATTCACATTTCAGCATTTGGCAAGAGCTATGGGGATATATCGGGACCTTTCAACTCCCGAAACCCGAAGTCCTTTGTGGCTCAAACAAAGGGTTTGATTAACCCTTGGTGTAGTTTTAGTGAAGATCCTGTGCAGATCTTGGCCCGAGGGTAGGGGGTCTGCATTAGTGTGGTATCAAAGCTCAGAAAAAATTATTTGCTTTCTATAGCAGGGAGAAAGGAGGAAATTTTACATCCATGCCACCAAGAAGAAGAGACAGGAAAATACCTGATCCAGCAGAGGAAAGAGAAATGTCGAGAAGAAGAGACAGGCAAATACCTGATCCAGCAAGGGAAAGAGAGATGCGTGAATTACGTGTCAGGCTTGATGCTATGGAGATAGCACAGAGGCGCACAGTTGACGCTCGGGATATCAGTGAGGCTGAAAGTGAAAATGAAGTTGGAAACGAAGGAGAATAAGTAGCAGTTGAAGATGATGTAGACGAACGCCTATTCAGGGTCGTTGCAAGGATAGGTGCCAGAGAAAAAATGGACATTCCAGTGTACGAAGGAAAATTGGATGTTGAATAACTTCTATACTGGATTAGAGCTCTGGACAAATACTTCAACTATGAGGATGTAGAGGAAGATAAGAAAGTCAAACATGTCATTACTAGACTTAAAGGGCATGCAACACTATGGTGGAATGAACTGCAGGCTAACAGACGTTGCAAGGGAAAGCATAAAATCAAGAGATGGGATAGAATGGTCGCAAAGATGAAAGCCAAATTTATACCCAAGGATTATCAAATGACTCTATTTCGGAGGATGTAGAATTTGAGACAGAAGTTGATGTCAGTGAAGGAATATACTGAAGAATTCTACAGGATAAACATCAGAGCAGGTCATCGGGAAAGCGATGATGAAAAAGTTTCCAGGTACATGAATGGTCTGCGATATGAAATTCAAGATGAGATGAGAATGATGACCATTTGAACTGTGGAAGATGCTTATCATATGGATTTGAAAGCTTAAGAGAAGTTGAGTTGGAAGCAAGGTCAAAGAGGCCGAGGCAGAAGTCAAACAGAGGCAAGACAATTGCCCAGGGCAGAACTCAGAAACCTAAAGAAGAGGAGAAGAAACCTCAAAATCAACCTGAAAGAGGAGGAATCTCATAGGGAAGGCAATATGCTAACATAAATACTTTTCCTCGAGCCAGAGGAAGAGGAAGAGGTAGAGGAGGTGAAGTGAAATGCTTTGTCTGTGGAAAAATCGGACATAAATCCTATGCGTGTCTAGATAGGAAGAAATATCGTGGTGAAACTCACATTGTCGAAGCTCAAGTATGGAATGTTGAGGCAGAAGATGCTGAGGGCATAAATCCTTGATGATGAGGAAAGTTCTCTTGAAACCAGAGAAGGAGACAGAGAACCCAACCCAAAGAAACAGTCTGTTTTGGACTGCCTGCAAAACTAAAGATAGAGTATGCAAAGTCATAGTGGACAACAATAGCATAGACAATATCATATCTATAGAGATGGTAGAAAAGCTGGAGCTAGAGACTGTTGTACATCCAAGCCCATACAGAGTTTCGTGGTTACAAAAAGGACATCAGGTAAATGTCACTAAACAGTGTTTAGTTGAATTTAAAATAGGAGGATATAAAGATGAAATATTATGTGATGTCATTCCCATGGATGTTTGTCATCTATTGTTGGTTAGACCATGGCAATATGACAGAAACGTAGTTCATGATGGGAGAAAGAACACATACACCCTGGAAAAAAATGGTAGGACTCACATGTTGCTGCCAATTAAGGATAAAGAGGTGAAAACAGAGACGAGCAACAATGTACTTCTCATGAGTGGGAAGGAACTTCTTGATGAGGTTGAGAAGAAGGAATACACACAATTTATTGTGGTTAGGAAGCCCAAAATTGTTTTAACAAGTACAAGGATAGATGATTTACCAAAAGAAATCCAGGAGTTGCTGGGAGAGTTTGTTGATATAGTAGTGGACGAACTACCTTGTTCGTTGCCACCTAACATGAGTATAAGTCATCATATCAATCTTATACCGGGAGCCAGTTTTCCGAACAAAGCATCATATCGGTTGATGTCGTAGGAAAATGAAGAAGTTAAGAGACAGGTCCATAACTTAATGAACAAAGGATTGATTCAAGAAAGCTTGAGTCCATGCGTTGTTCCGACAGTGCTCAGCCCAAAGAAAAATGGGGGTTGGAGAATGTGTATAGACTCAAGGGAAATCAATAAGATTACCATCAGATACATATTTCCATTGCCAAGGATGGACGACTTGATGGATTGCTTGAGTCGAGCAAGATTTTTTTCAAAGATTGATTTGAAAAGCGGGTATCATCAAATTCGAATGAAAGAAGGTGATGAATGGAAGACAACATTCAAGATGAATGAGGGGTTGTATGAATGGATTGTCATGCCATTTGGATTAATGAATGCACCCAGTACTTTCATGAGGTTAATGAATGAAGTCCTAAAGGATTTCATTGGGAAATTCGTCATTGTATATCTTGATGATATATTAATTTTCAACAAAACAGAAGCAAAACACTTAAAGCATTTAGTTGCAGTAATGAGGAGATTACAGCAAGAGAAATTGTTGATCAATATGAAGAAATTGTCATTTATGAGGACATAACTCATTTATTTGGGTTTTTTTATCTCTGCAATTGAGCTAAAAATGGATCCGAAAAAGATAAAGGCGATTAAGGATTGGCCACCACCGAAGAGCGTGTTTAAAGTTTGAAGCTTCCATGGTTTGGCTAGCTTCTATAGGAAATTCATCCAAAAATTTAGTGGAATTAGCGCACTGATGATGGATACGGTGAAGAAGAGACATAAATCTTTTCATTGGATGGAGGAAGCAGAGAAGAGTTTCAATCTGCTGAAGAAGAAGATCACTGAGAAACCAATTCTGGTTTTTCCAGATTTCAGCAAGACATTCCGCGTCAGGTGTGACATGAGTAGGTTTTCAATTGGAGTGGTCTTGAGCCAAGATGACAGGTCGATCGCATATTTCAGTGAAAAATTGAATGAATCAAAAATTAAGTACTCCACATATGACAAGGAATTCTATGCAGTCATACAAGCATTGAAGAAATGGAGACACTATTTGGTTCCCAATGAGTTTGTTTTGTATAGCAATAATCACGCTTTGCAATTTGTGACTCAACAGGAGAAGTTGAACGAAAAACATGCTAAATGGGTTGAATTCATGCAAAATTTTACTTTTGTGACTAAGCATATTTCTGGAACTGCTAACAAAGTTGTTGATGCTTTGAGCAGGAAATGTTTGCTTATGCAGGAATTTAGAGTCAAGACTTTGGGTTTTGCTAACCTCAAATAAATGTACAGGGATGACCCAGATTTTAAAGAGGCATATGAAGCATCTAAGAATCCAATTCTCAGGGACAAAAGCCAATGGACTGAATATATGATCCAGGATGGATTATTGTTCAGGGGAAATCAACTATGTATTCTGAAAGGCTCCATGAGGGAGAATCTGCTGAAGGAAAAACACAGTGGAGGATTGGCCGAACACTTTGGTCATGACAAGACGTTCTCAATGTTGAATGGCTCATATTTTTGGCCAGGTATGAGGATAGATGTTAAGAAATCTGTGGACAGGTGCAGAATTTGTCAGCACACGAAAGGAAAAAGGAAGAACACAGGGTTATACCAACCATTTCCCATACCTGAAAGGCCATGGGACACAGTGAGCACCGATTTCATATTGGGACTGCCAAGGACTCAGAGAGGATATGATTCGATCTTTGTGGTAGTCGACAGATTTTCAAAAATGTCACATTTCATACCATGCCATAAAACCAGTGATGCAACTCATATTGCGAACCTATTTTTCAAGGAATTCATCAGACTTCACAACTTGCCAAAGAGTATCATGTTTGATCGAGATACCAAGTTCGTAGGGAATTTTTGGAGGACCTTATGGAAAAATTTGGGGACAATTTTTTCTTTTAGCTCAGCATATCATCCTCGAACGAATGGATAGACAAAGGTCGTGAACAGGAGCTTGGGAGATTTGTTAAGAAGCTTAGTGACTAAACATCACAGTCAATGGGATCACATTCTTCCACAGGAGGAATTCACTTACAATGATTCACTCAATAGAAGCACATGGCAGAGTCCATTCGAGATTGTATATGGAATGCAGCCAAGAGGAGTTTCTGAATTAAAAGATGCAGAACAAGCCGAATTCAGGAGTGCTAGTGCAAAGGACTTTGCAGAAGGAATAAAGGAGATTCACAGTCGAATTAAGGAACGATTGCAGAGTTCAAGTCAAGAATACAAGCGGAGAGCAGATCAACATAGGCGAGAACTTCAATTTGGATTTGGTGATCTGATTCTTGCACATATGAGGAAGGAAAGGTTCCCAAGGGGAACATATAATAAACTAAAGATGAAAAAGATTGGATTGTGCAGGGTCATGAGGAAATTTGGGGCAAACACATATGAGATTGAATTACCCGATGGGGTCATAATCTCACCGATATTCAATGTTGTGGATTTGTAGCCTTACAGAGCTGAAGAAGCAGGAGAAAAAGATGAGCAGAAAGAGGTTCAATGGAAAAAACAAATGTATGTAGCTGAAAATCCACATATGGAAGGCATAATTGACAAGAGGATTAGCAGAAAGACCAGGAGGAAAGAGTATTTTGAATACTTGGTCAAATGGAAGGGACATCCAGTTGAAGATGCCAGTTGGGAGGATGAAGCAACAATTCAAAAGCATGGATAGACCATGCAAGAGCTCATGAACAGGAGTTCATGAAAATTTTCAAGCGAGGGAGTATGATGTAGGAGCATCGTACAAAGCCAAAGCACACACCTAGCCAAAGGAACAGCTGGATGCGCAGATGGGAAAAAGGAGCACGTTTTTATGAAAATGTTTTAAATTTTGAAATTTGAAGCATTAATGTAATAAGTTAAAGGAAGCATACTTACATTTATATCTTAGATGTTGTAAGCAGATCTTGAGCACTTCTCTCATCTGTAGAATGTAAAGGCATTTATACGTAATTAATGAAAGTAGGTAGATTTGAATTCATAGATTAGACAGTTTAGAGAGTAGGAGGGAAAATGGATATAGACACCTTCAACCTTGTATCATTGTAACAATAGATGATTATTCAGATTTCATAAGCTGTAGGGCTATAGTAGAGAGTTGTAGAGAAGAACCCCTATACAAGAGCACTTGAGTTAATATATGAAGCTTTGACTCAATTTTCATGGTGTTGTGATGCTTACTGTTTACATTTGTTGAATGGTATGTTTATAGTTGCTTTGTTTCTCTGTGTGCATTTGTTTCAATGATGTGTTATGTGCATGATTTCATGTTGAATGTATGAAGTTTGAGAGAGGAGAAGAATGAGTTTCAATTGTTTCTCTTCCTAAGAATTCTTGTAAGGAGTGCAGCGAACGTCCATCAGGTGTGCATTAACGAGGGTATGAGTTTTATCTCAGAAAGATCAGGAGAGATATTGTTTTTCTCATACCAGCTGAAGTACAAGTGAAGCACAAAGTCATGCAAGGTGTGCGCAGGCCAATTGAAGCCTTGGTTTTTATAAATCTAGAAGGAAGGTTGAAGGACCACTGTTGCAAGGAGTGCACAAGGTCGGAGTTCCAAATAACCAGAGGTTATTTGAAGGTTTTCCACAAGGAGTGCGAACATGGATCATTTTGGAAGCTTGAGTTTATAAGTGAAAGCTGAGGAGGGATTTAACCTTTGAAGTGTTCAAAGGGAGACGGAGGTCTAAATCGTCTCATAGAAGCCAAGTTCAGGAGGGAGAACATCGATTCGTTTGGACATGGTTCAATGAGGAGTGCATCTAGTGGTCAGAATTCTCTATGGATAATTTGCGAAGTCACGAGGACTGTAGAATATAGAGAAGCTGCAAGGTGGTTAGGAGTTGGACGAATCCACCACCCTGACATCAAGAATCAATGTGGACCGTTAATCGTGGTCTGTTTGACAGGTCAAATCATTTTGGGGATTCGTAATCCATAAGTTCAAAGTGCAGACCAAAATCCTTGGTCACTCTAAAACCCAAATCACGAAGGGGATAATCAAGTGTGAAACTTTGGTATTTAGGGGTTTGGCATACCAGAAATCTTGATGACAAGGAACCAGAACCTTAGCATCGAAAAAATCTGAAGTCATGAAACGCGAAGTATTTTTGAAGTGGCGTTTTGTCATTTCGGCATTTCGAGGTTCGAGAAGTAGAGGAGACAAGTAATTTTTGGAACCGAGAGTTTCAAACTCCTGGTACGTGAAATCCCAAAAAAGGGTCGCTATTTCAGAATTCGAGAAGTGGCGTGGTGAGTGAGTTGGGGTCGAACATCGTGAACTCCCGATACACATAGTCCTGAAAGGCCATTGATCGTGCATTCCATGGGACGTTGAGCCCATTTCAACATCCCGACATTTCGAAATCCCGACATTTCGAAATTCGGAGAATCATAAGGCAAGAGGAACGATTTTTGGGGTCGTTCACTCAAGTCCTGAAAAGACTAATTTAGTGGCAATGGGTGGTGTGCGTTGGAGCGGTCAACCCTCGTTGACAATTCGCATTTCAGCATTTGGCAAGAGTTGTGGGGATATATCGAGACTCTTCAACTCCCGAAACCCGAAGTCCTTTGTGGCTCAAACAAAGGGTTTGATTAACCCTTGGTGTGGTTTTAGTGAAGATCTTGTGCGGATCTCGACCCAAGGGTAAGGGGTCTACGTCACAGAGACTTGTACCAAATAACTATGGCAATGGAAGTATATCCTGAATCTGTCGATGAGAAAAATGACTTTCTCAATAGATAAGATATGGCCATAGGATGGATCCTCTATTTTATTTCTCCCGAAATTCTCCATCAAGTATATGATGACTCACAAGAATTCACTCCAAATGATTTATGGAGCAGATTGGAGGTTTTATTTGGGAATAAGGAAGAATGCATGCAAAATGTTGACAAGATAGAGAATATAGAAAATCCACTGGAAGATAAATCATCTCAGTTTGATGAGACTTCTACACAAGTATCTACAAAACTTTGTATTCCATTAATTGAATATGATGTATAATCCATTTCAGATTTGTTTTCTAAAATTCATGTGGAATATATATGGCATGCATCTCAGGAGTCACATGCAGATACGTTTCCATGCACAATGCATGCATCTCAGGAGACAAAAAGGGATCCATGCACATCATAATAAATTCTGATATTTTTTTAGCACTATTTGCATAAAAATATTAGATATTCGAATTCCTCTCAGGAAAATATCCAATTTCAAAAAAAAAATCGTCCGAAATGGTGTCCGGAAAGTGAAGTTATGGTCGTTTTAAAATCAACAAAATTTCAGCGTTTTTTCGGAAACGGCCACACGGTTTTCAAAATTTCATCCAAACTTTATTTGGATATTCTTCATTACAAGAAAATACAGTGGATATGTGTGGACATATCAATGATGCATCTACTTCATAAGATCTGTGCAGACATCTACATATTCAACAAAATCTTCAACAAGCACATAAAGTCAAGAGGATTATTTAAATAATAAAGTAAATGGAGAACTTTATATTTATGGAAAGTGGTTATAAGAGGGTTAACCCTAAAATGAGGAAAGTGGGTTAATTAGTCAAGTGGTTATTGGATATATGGACAAGTGGAAAAATTAGACAAAGTTGGACATAGGTGACTATGTGGAAAAAGTGGTTGTGTGGACAAAGTGGCCTAGAAGATGCTTCTAAGCAAGCTACTTGGAAAGTATAAATAAGAGGCAAGGGTCTCTTGTAGAAGATATCTCTTGAGCCTATATTGAAGATCTATTTTGGGGAGAGAGATTGACTGGAGGATCTCATGGACGCATCAAAGGTTCTGTAAGTCTGATATATTGACAGAGAAATTTTCAGAAGTTCAGAAACCCTAGTTTCTGAAGGAGTATGCGAGCAATAGTGGGCCAAAGATCATACATACACAGGTTGCAGTGAGTCATAATGCGTACACACATAGGCTAAAGGAATTCATAGCACGTACATTTGGTGGAAGTCATGAAGACTTGAGTGTGAGCTAATGCCAGGATCTTGAAGGCTGAAGCAAGTTCCATATCTTCATTCTATGGGCTCAGATCTGCCATAGAAACTTTGGTATGGTTACATAGTTGTCTTGATGGATACTCTTGCTTATTGTATGGTGAATTCTTAAGGAATTCTTGGTATGGTTGTTGTGATATTTTTATTGATTGATAGAGTGAGAAACACTCTTATGGTTCAATACTGATATGATTGCCATAGTATACTGGTTTCTTATACATGATTAAGTAGCATTCATATTGTATGGTTGAGGAGCATGAGTAAGTCATTGGAGACCATAGATGTGTTGTTATTGGTTATGGTTCAGATTGGATAGTGAAAGAGTGGATGTGACTAAAGGCCGCAGAGGATCTGAATTTATCTAGAAGAGAAAACCCTAATTGTTCAGAAGGCATACACAGGTTGTAGTACATACATGCCGCGTACATATGAGAGTTGTACTACTGGTAGGGCGTGTACATATGCATGTTTCACTACTAACAGGTCGCGTACCTATTGACAGATTGATATCTGTTGAGGATTGAATCCTCCTCTCAGTTGGCGTTGAGTTGTGTAAGTTGAGTCTTGCATTGCAGAGTTGGTGCTTTTGTGGAGTTGCAACTCTATTAAGTTGTTGTTGATAACCCAAGGATTGTATTTCGTAATAAAAATGAAATTGTACATACATATTTTCTTCTTTGTGTTCCTTGTGGTGATGACTCATTGATGATATATGTTGTTGTTACATGTTGCTGATATATGTTCACATTTAACTAGTTATAAATGACAGTAATAAGTCATGAATAAATGGTGATTGCTAACTAAGGATTTTTGTGAAGGGAAGTTTGAAAAAGAGACCTACACTGATTCACCCCCCCTGTCAGTGTGGTCAGTGTGTCCAACAAATACAACCACCTATGTTCTTCGTCTAGAACCGAAAGGTGGCTACAACCACCTATCTGTGTCCTGTCCAACCACCCTGACGTATGCGTAGAATGATGGAACCACTGTCACACTATCACTGTGAGATATACTGTTGTAAATATGTACCAATCAACCTGCACCAAACAACCTGTACCAATAACCTAAACCATGCATCAACCTGCACCATAAATGAGTGCATCAACCATGCACCAACCTATAATAAACAACCTATAATCGACCTGTACCATAAACAAGTGCATCAACCAATCATAACTCAACAACTCATAATCATCACCAAGATCAATATGTGCTTCTAATAATATACCAATACAAGTATGTTGCATCATCCATAAACTATGTGTTAACAATACTACTAACAAGTGCCTCCAACCATGTACCAAGTATGTACCAATAATGTATCAACTACTCATCAACTATGACTCATCTGTATGTATCAACACCATCAACTATACACCTCATGCATGTGCCAACTCATCAACTACTTGTCTCAACCATGTACCCAACATGTACCTCAACCAAAATCCCTCATCAATTTCATCATCCAAAACTAATTTGTAACTCTATAATAGACCTAGTGTATATGATCACATACCTACAAATATTCCTTAACTTTAACAACAAGAGACTACCATTTTCATCAAACTTTACTTTAGTCTCACATGACTATTTTTGGATTAGTCAAAAACCCTAACATGCAATAATCATAACTATGTACCTATAATGATTAAATATCTGAAAATGGTACACAATGTTCTTCAGTGTCTTTTATGCAATTCCTCCATATTTCACTACTTGGAACCTCTCAGAAAAGGAGTTATAGCAAAAATGGCATACCTTGTTGAATTCTGGCTTATTCTAGAGAGTGAACTTGTAGAGAATGCCCCACATGGAATATTTGTTGTATGGATCTAAAAATTGTAGAAAGAATACTATAGATTGTACTCTAACCAATACATTTTTTCTTACATAATTTGGATCTATTATGAATAAATTATGACATTTTTACTCGAAACACTTATTTTAGACTAGTTTCAGGACTAGCCACAAACCCTATTTTCCACAGAGTGTAACTCCAAAAATAAAATGACCCACAAGATGAAATTTGTGTTGATACTGAGAGGGGGGTGAATCAGTATCAAGTACAATTTAAAACCTTTTTCAACTTATACTTAAACCATTCAATTATATCCAATGAGCAATGAACAATAGTATAAGAGTTACACCAATACACCACAATACACCA
>ML805412.1:340377-363207 GCA_009831015.1 Picea engelmannii | reverse complement strand
AGAATGCAGGGTGTTGGCTTATAGAGGATAATACTTATGATTATTTTATGATGGGTTGAAACATACTTGTGTAGAGGCTCCACACATTATCAATGTATTCTCTTTTTCTAAAGCTTATGGTATGATGGGCTGGAAAATTGGATGGATAGCATATCCTTCTGAATTCAAGGGCCTTGGAGCACAACTGTTTCAATCATTGGACAAAATCTTCCTCTGTATTCACTGGAGCTTGGCCCTGGGGGAACCGTTTGTTTGAATCGTTGAAACAGCTGGCATCAAGCATTTAAATTCGTGCATAACGCAAGGAAGGAAATCGTGGCATGATTGACTGTGTAAAACATGTCTCATCCTCCGGTGATATTCTTAAAACCGTTTTATAACTTCTAGGGCGCAAAGCCACGACTGCCAGAGGTCAGAAACGTTATGTAACCTTGCCAGAGATCTGAAATGTTATGTAACATTGCCAGAGAGAGCTGGAAACATTATGTAACATTGCCAGAGATCTGAAACGTGGTGTAACATTGCCAGAGAGAGTTGGAAACGTTATGTAATATTGCCAAAGATCTGGAACGTATGTAAAGAGATGTGAGGCATTGTCAGAGGGTTGGAAAAACATTATGCTATGCTCGAGAAAGGAAAATATGTAGAGAAATAGGGAGAGGGATCTGAAATGTGATATCAAACGTTGTTATGCTTGAGAAGGGGGATAGATGGAGCATAGGGTAGAAGAATAGAAGAATAGAAATATTCAAGCATTGTATTGTTCTCATCTTCAATAAAATAGTTAAGATTTGTTCCATTAACACGTTTTCTGTTATTGCCATTCGGTTGTAGGGTTTTCATTAACATGATTTCCTTTATTGCCGTTTTGCTGTGAGATTTATTTTCCAATATGCATTGAGTTAGAGAACGGCCTGTTGACAGAGAAGGCAGGGCCCCCTTCGATGGAAACAGAGCTGTGTATATATGGAATTTACAATAGACTCCAGATTTGATTTTATCTTTCAGCAGTTTTCCCGTTGGTTTAATAGAAGTAGCATTTCATTTCATTGCAATCAAGGGTTTAGCATTACCTTTTCAGCCATTGATTTCACTTCTTCAGTTTTCACATTTAGACTGCTTAACATTCAGGAACTGGTTCGGATATCTCATGAGATAGAGAAGTTTCTTTTGATTACAGTAGAGGGTTTATCTTTTACATGCATATACAGAACAGTATCGGTTAGTACCGAGTAGCACAGAGCAAAGTAGGGTACAGTAGCTCTTTTCAGCGAGTTTATTTTAAGTTCAGAGATTAGTTTGGCATCCTTTAAACCCCCTCTTCAGCCCTACATTTCCTGTGCTGGTTCCTCTAAGTCTACCTTCCCGGGTTGACAATTAAATGTTGATTTACATGGTATATCTGTAGCTCGACAATGCTGACATCAGCATTGACTTTTTCCAGTTTGACTATTGACTTTTTAACTATTTGGGAAAACGATCAGAGTGTGATAACTCTCGCATACATCGTCTATTTGAGAAAGTAAATATACTGTTGGAATCAACGCAACGAGCCAGACGCAATGGAATTAGTTTCGTCTGATTCCGAGAACTTTGTTTTTTCATCCTTTTCTAGACCTGGAAGCCTCCTAGATCCGATTATGGAACACACCTCCCCACTAAAGGACCCTTTGGTCCCCAAAAGGTTATTGACCAGTCAACAAGCTTGGGATAGGTCACCTGGCTTGTCCTGTGTTTATGAACTCTATCATGTGCACCTATCTCATCAAGATTAACTGTAACACAATCATGACAATTGACAACATATTGTTAGCCATTTGAACCTTGTCACATTTTACTGAAGCCACTATCATCCATGTAGAAAACATTGTGAATGATAGCATCAAAAAGATGATTGCAAATGAGCTGATGTACTTATAATATTTGCACGACATGAGCTTATCTTGAAGCAACCTATGATTTATTTTCCATTCAACAATCATTTCTTGTTCTTGCTTAAGATCGATTACTTCATTTGAAACAATTATTGGTGTGTTTCTTGCTTGCATTGCCTTCTTTAACTGTTCCATAGTTTGAAGTGTTTTATTTGCTTTGACATGATGAGCATGAACCACATAATCATGACCTGCTTTGGTTAATTGATATTGATTCATTTCTATGTATAAGATTGTCTTACGATCATATAAGTATGGACTACCTAAGACCATTCCACATTCTCTTAATGGCACTACATCACATGTTACTTCGTTCACATACTTAGATGAAATTGCAAATTTGATTGTGCACTATTTTGTTATGTGCATTTGATGATGATTGCTTATCCATTTAAGTGTGTAAGGCTTATGATGAACTTGTGTTTTTAACCCCAATTTCTTAACCAATTCTTCTGAGATTAGATTAGTTTGAGATCCATTGTCGATTAATGTGTATATCTTAGTGTGTCGCGTGATGGTCCTTATATGAAACAAGTTACATTTACAATCAATGCCTTCACCAATTTTACCTGTCATACCAACCAATGAGACCTTAGATTCGTCACCTGAATCTGATCCCAAGTCTGTGGGTCTTGTTGTCACTGCCATTGTTTGCCTTCCCTTCTTTTCTTTGAACCACTTTGGCCTCTTCTCGGGATGCAACTGCCAACATCTGTCCTCATCATGTCCCTCTTTCTTGCAATTCTTGCAAGAGAGATTCTTGTTCTTTCTTGCCACTGCATTTGAATTTTTTCCATGACATTTCCTCTTGTCCTCTTTCCTTGAAGACGATTCCCCTAATACACCTGCTTTCCCTGCTTCAATATACGTCACTTGAACAGAAACTTCATCAAGGTTAGTGGGTCCAAACATGAATACAATATTTCTAATATGTGCAGGTAAACCTCCTATATACTTCATAAGGGTTTCATGTGTATGTAAAGGGATATCTAACATCAATGCCATTTTTTGAAAGCCATCAATATACTCTTGCACTGTTTGTCATTTTCTTAGTTTTAAAGATTTTCATTCAATTAATGTTTTTTTTTTATAACCCAAAGGATAGAATTGTTTCCTAAGTGCAGAAATGAAACTTTGCCATGATGGAAATACATTACCCACTTGTTGCATTCTATTTTTCAACTTGCTTTGCCACCATATGAGAGTTGTGTTCGCAAGTCTCAAAGATGTCAACTTGATTTGTGTGGCCTCATCCTTGATCTGTTGCACATTGCAGTAAACTTCCATCTGCCTGATCCAATTGTCAAGTTTCTTTGCATTTACTTCACCATCATATATGGGTAACTCAAATTTAACATCAAGTTTTAACAATGGCATTTCATTCTTATTCTTATGAACATGTTTATTTGCATTAGATTCAGAACTTAAACTTGAAGAAGAAGGAGAAGAAGGAGGTGATGATGGAGGTGAAGGAGGAATATGAGGAGGATCCTCTTCCTCTTCACTTTTTCCCTTTGAAGATTCACCCAGATTTGGTCTTTTCCATTCCAATTAATCCTCATACAAAAATTTTACCATCTCTGACATAGCAAGGAAAGTTTTCTGAAAATTGTTCTCATCCTGAGAAAGCCCTTCTTCCGATGCCATCTTCTCGCTGTGAGAAGCTCTCTTTCTCAATCCAATTAATGGATTCTCTGCAACAATCTCACCTTCACCACGCTGTATCTTTTCCCTTGTTAACATGAAAAACTCAAATCCAAACGTCAACTAGCTCTGATACCACTTGATCTGAAAAGATCTTTTAATGATTGTGGTTGAGTTATTAATTGCATGTGTTAATTAACCATTTATGAAGTTGAATGAAAGAGGATGAATTTAATGAAGGAACATAGCAGTCATAAAACAAAATACAAATCTGAACTGAAGCAATAAGAACAACAAACCATAACAAGAGAAGTGATAACGGAGTTTGGCACAAAATTTCCTACGTCTCTAGGCCTTTGTCTCAGTGGGGGGGAGGCTTCTCTATTAATTATTCAATGATTTCATAGTACATCAAAAGTACATCAAATGTACTCCATTATGATCTCACTGTGTTCTTCTCAACCTCAGAAATCCAATGCAACTGACGACACTGAAAAAGGCTGAGTATACCCTCCATAAATGGCCTCCAAAGTTCTCCTAGTTCATTGGTTTTCTCTGCATAAATAACATTGTTCTAATTTAATTTGCATCAATTCGACCTGTAGCAGCATTGGTAAAACCTTTTACATAAATAAGATAGGGTCATGGGATCAAATCCCAACGAATCCCTTCCTTATGGCATAAAATTTGCTTCAAATTCCATAAAATATGGCAACAGATTGAAATATGGTTTTAAAATAATCCATATCCAAGGTTTCAACCCACTTAATCTGCATATAATATTTGTGGATGAACTTGGAGCGCACCCTTTTTTTTTTAATATCATGGTAGATATTATATGACGTATAATACACCTCATATATTACATAACAACCATAATATATGGTCAAAAGATGTGACATGGGCCTTTCAAAAAGGGATATTATTTAAATAAACCAATATATATTTCAAATCTTCCTTGGGATTCGTTTCCTTTCAATAGTCAATCCCTTATTAAATGGTCTCTTGCATGGATCATGGTCATTAATATATTAACTTATGGTTTTAATAAACCATATAATATATGGTTAATTAGGTAATGAGACTGCACCCTTATTTTAAGCCTTGGGTCATGGTCATGGTCATGGTCATGGTTATTTTAACGAGTGCTTAACATGCACGCTGGTGGTTGTATATACAGTGTCCATGCCCTATGGTTATATGCAACAACAATTAAACCATGGGCTAGGGCTCCCTTTCCACCCAACACTTAATGCATACACTTTATTAACAATAAAGTCGGTTTTAGATTACAACAAATGGCGTGGGCACGTTGGCATTTGGTTATTTCTCAAACATTTGGTCAGCCAATAAGGTTAATAAAGTGAGCTCCAATACAATTTTTCCCACTCAACTAGTGATGGGGTGCCACGTGGCACCCTTTCATTGGTCCTCCACAATGCCACATGTTAACATGCTACTGGTCCTTGTCACTATCTAGTAACCCCTTTGCTATGATGCCACATGTCAATATGTTGATGTCAGCATGGTGATGTCATACTGACGTCAGCATTGACTTTTTCCAGTTTGACTGTTGACTTTTTAGTTGTTTGATAAAATGGTCAGAGTGTGATAACTCTCGCATACATCGTCCATTTGATAAAGTAAATATACTGTCGAAATCAATGCGATGATTCGGACGCAATGGAATTGGTTTCTTCTGATTCCGAGAACTTTGATTTTTGAGCCTTTTCTAGACCTGGAAGCCTCTTAGATCCGATTCTAGATCAACGCTACCAAATGATAAAAAACATGACCAAAGTATATTGTGATGAAACTAAGCAAGATGTGCTTGAAATCTGATTGTGTTTCTTGGGAAACAATGCTTTGGAGCCATGATTCAATTAAATAAACTTTTATTTTCTCAAGAATGTTGTGTTCTTTGATTGGATAAGGAGTTTCCAATCTGATAATAATTTCATCTTTTTCCTTATCATCAACCACATCTAATATTTTTTATTCAACATCAATTCCTTGAAGGAATTCTTCCTTTCTAAAATGATCATGTCTATGTGGTGAGGTTGCAATGGTGAAGTGTTGGTGAACTTTTGTGGGGAACTATAAGGCCATATTTTTTTGTTCATCAATAACTTCATGATCTTCAAAAATAAAATGTATCATACATGATTCCTCTTGTTGCAAATGTCTTTCCTTTGATGCTTGGAAAATGCCTTCTTCATGAAACTATGCTTCAGGAAAAAAATCCACATAATACAAATCCGATGTAAAGTGATGATTTCTATCCCTCCAATGTAAAAATTGTTGTTGTGGCTCGATATACATTGATTGTATTATTTGAGACTTTGCTACAATATTTTCATACTGAATTAAGTCCTCATGCTCATTCTTGAGTTCACTATAATCATCACTTTCAAATTGAGCACATGAGAGGTTGATATTTACCTACCATGAAGCATACAAAAGATGGTGTTCTTCTTGGATTGAAAATTTAGTGTTTTCATTTTTCATTTCAAGATCAAGATCTGGAAAAAAAAAATCATTTATTTCCTCAAAGTTTTTTTCTAAATTCATTCCTCCATTGTCTTGGATCGATTTTGGGGGGTCTAATATGTTGGCACCGGTTTCAAGAACGTATCTTTCAATGAGTTGAGATCGCTGCATTAATTCTTTCCAACTGCGTTTTCCTTCTTGCCTCAATAGAAATCTCAAATTTTTGGGCAAGAATTTTTTGTAACAGCTGAAAATAATGACATCGTTTGGAAACATTTCTTGAGGAATCTCATGAAGAAATTTCATAAATCTGAAAGAGAAATATTTAGCTATTTCTTCTTTGTTCATACCGATTTCAACCAATTTCAAGAAAAGAGAATATGAATATTTTCTTGAGAAATATCTTTCGACAAACAAGTTTTCTAGTACATCCCAACTAGTGATGGTTCCAAGAAGAAATGAATAAAACCATTCACTCACATCTTCTTTTAAATTCAAGATAAATAACTGGCATGCAACATCATTTTGAGCCACATTAAAAATTTCACAAGCATTGTCAAATTCAATCAAATGTTTCTTTGCATCTTCTGAAGCATTCGCACATAATGTTGGAAATTTGTCCATGGAAATATCTGGAAAGGGGTGAAATTCTCCTTGCAAACTGAGTGGGCTTATGTGAAACCTTTCATTTCTTTGGATACCTTCTCCTTTCATTATTCCTTGAACAATTTATGTTGATGGAGGAGGAAATATCTCTTGATAGCATGAGAAAAATTCCTCAGAAGATTCTTCATATACATCTTCTTGAAATTCTAAGATTTTTTTTAGTGAATTCACCATGGCATATTTCTTTAAGATATTGAGTTTTGAGGATGAAGTTTCCATAGAGATCATCCTCCCAAATATTTGGTGTTTTTATGTTTTCATAAAGGTTGTCACAACTTATTTGTGAATGAAATTTCAACAATAAACCTTCAAGTCCATTCAATGCTCTTTGAACAAGGTTCTCAAAAACCCAATTCATCTTGAATCAATCACTAAATTTTCTCTCAAATTGAATCCAAACTGCTTCTAGTCTTCCAATAGTATCTGATCCAAAAGGTATTATATCTCTTAAAAACAAATCGTTCTCCAGTATGGTCACAAAAATTGTTGATGCTCAGATCTGTCAAGATCAGAACAACAACATCTCGAGGACATTAGTCCCCATTCATTTTTAGAGAGATGTTTCTCCTCTTTGGCTAAAAGATATATCTTTGGATATATTGGAGTAAGGAGAGTGATAAGAAGAAAATATCAAACATGTATTGCTTGGATTTATATGAAAATGGTTCTTCAATAAGCTAGTATGATCTTCATGTGTTGTAAGAAGTTCTTTACACCTAAAAGATTGAACAAGATCTTCAATATCAAAAAATAAAAATACTCAACACCACATATGTAATCCTCTATAGATACATTAATATCTCTTCACAAGAGAAAGGAAGGAATATTTTTTATCATCTCAAAGAATTTTAAAAGAGTATTGCAGTTAAAATGAAAGGGAAATTTATTTGTCAACCTCAAATATCTCATACTTAAAACTCAAAGTTACAAGATACAATCAAGATCAACCCCAAAAGTAATTTTTTGTGGAGTCTTTATCATAAATGATATCTAACGATATACAAAATTCATTTGACAGTCACATATATGGTTGCAAATGATCCATGATCATATATGAAAAGTCTTGGAAGATTACAAGAAAAACACTTGAGAACTCAACCCCATGATTGTTTCAAGAATACAAACACAAAGCTTTGAGAAAAAAATGTAGAAGAAGAAAAGAATGGAGAAGAATGAAATTTTTTGCTTGTTGATCAAAATCTTGATTACATAATGATGGCTGGTATGTTTCTCTCCTGCTCCTTTGAATTCCCTCTCAACAATGAAATCTGGAACTCATGAAGTCTCTCCTTTCCCTTTTTAAAAGAAATGTTCTTCTAACTACTTGAGTAGTTAGGATTTTTCTTTTTTCTCTTTGAATTCATTTTTCTTTTTTAGTAAATCACTTTAATTAATAAAAAATTGGAGTCTCATTAATTAATTGAAGTCATTTATATTATTTCTTTAAAGTGGGCCCCAAAAATCTTTAAATAAAAGTTTCTTAAATAAACTTTTATTTCGAATAATTTTTAATTTGTTGTCTCCTTTAAGAGATGACTCTGTTTTAATTTTCTGGTAAGTATGTGGATATTTTAATCCCTTGAAACCACTTTTGATGTGATCTTCATCATCTTATCTTTCCAACAATATAAAATTTTCCCAAATCCTTTGTCTGGATGTCAAGATATGAGACCGTAAAGTTGAGTTGTCACGCAGGCCCATTAAAAATGTAGCTGACTAATATTTTAATCTGAAAAAAATGTAGTAACCTTCAGCCTTTTAAACATGTACCATCATCTTCTACGTTGAAATATATTTCCAATGGTATAAATTTTGCATGATTCTGACACCTGAAGCTCAAGTTATGGCCTCCAGAAGATTAATGCTCAACTACCGTCAATCAAAATTCATGGGCAAATCCCGGCCCTTGGATTAATTTTGTGATATCCATTAATTAGTTTACACATGTAAGATTCTTATTGGATTCCATGTGGCACTCCTCCATAATATTAAACATATTTCCATGTCATCCAAGGAAATTTGGGAACATGGCATAAGGTTACATGTGAATAAATAAAATAATATATATAAAGTGTGAAAAGTTAAAAGCGAATAAAATAATAAATAATATTTTGTGAAAAGGAAATAAGTATGTGAGTCACAGGAGTGTATGAAAGGGGGAAAGGGTAGTGTAGGGGGGAGGGTATAAATGTAGGTGGTAGAAGAGGGGAGGGAGAAATGTAGGGAGCAGAGTGAGGGGGAGTGATGTAGGGTGAGGAGAGGGAGGGGTGAGGTGAGAGTGTTGGGGGAAGACATGAGGAAATGTGAGGGGGAAGGGAAATGGAGTATGGTGAGTTCGACCGACTTCCATACTCAAAATAATTTAAGTATGGGATGTGTGGAGCAGTGAAGGGTGAGGTAGTATGGGGGTAAATTAGAGTTTGTGGGCTCGCGGGGGTGAGGGAAGGGAGGTGAGTGAATCCGCAAACCCAAAAAATATTCAAAACTTTTTAAGTAATGGGTAAGGGAATGGGGAGAAGAGAAACTAAGTGTGGAGTAGTATGGTGGATTTATAATAAAGGAGTATTTCAAAAATAGGTTAAGTGTTGAGTAATATGGAAGAGAGGTGAAGAGATGAGAGGGTAACACTTAGAAAATTTTCTAAGTGTGGGAAAGGAGAAAGGAGGGAAAAGGGAAGTGGAGATAAAGAGTGTGATGGGTGAAGAGTATGGCAGGTTCCCATGAGTGATAGATTTGTATGGGTTTTCAACCCAATACAAGAAGATTTTCAAGGGTCTTAAACCCGAAAAAATGTAAATGCACTTATAAAAGATTATCTTTATTCCACATGAAAGAGGCGCCATTTTCTGCTTTAAAATTTAAACATGTATATCTTGAGCATATGTACTCGGATTTCCAATCTGAAAAATGTGTGACAAATCTGAGGCTGAGGGATACATCATGGACTTATAAGAGTTTAAAATTTTTCATCTTCCGATGTCATTTTTATTTTATTAATCTGAGAATGGGAAAATATAGTTGATCAATTTTTGGTCAACAATTGGATCCAACTGTGGGATAGTGATTCCCTGCGGGTTGCATAGAACACCAGAATCTCAAGACCAACTGTCTTCTCCATTGGGCTATGGAATCATCTTCAAAATGAATTCTTGTAATTCTTCTTATTTCATGGAGTTCCCTTCAAGTTTGATTGCCTTATTGTGAAACATTGAACAAAAATATGTACATACATGATCTACCTACCCCTACTTACTTGAAAGAAAAGGGCACCTTATGTGTAGGAATATTTCCAATTGATCCATTCAAGCATCCAACCAACTTGTAGAATGAGCTCCTGAATTGGTAAATATGTTGAGGCCACTGCCAAATGACTAAAAACATGCCCAAAGTATACTTCCATGAGACTAAGGAAGATGTGCTTGAAATATTATTGTATTGCTTGGGGAATAATGCTTTGGAACCATGATTCAATTAAATCAACTTTTATTTTCTCAAGAATGTTTTGTTCTCTGATTGGATAAGGATTTTCCAATCTGAGAATAATTTCAGCTTTTTCCTTATCATCAACCACATATAATATTTCAGATTCAACACCAATTCTTTGAAGGAATTCTTCCTTTCTACAATGATCATGTCTCTGTGGTGAGGTTACAATGGTGAATTGTTGGTGAACTTTTGTGGGGAACTGTAAGGACATATCTTTTTTTTTATCAATAAATTCATGATATTAAGAAATAAAATGTATCATCCATGATTCCTCTTGCTGCAAATTTCTTTCCTTTGATGCTTGGAAAATGCCTTCTTCATGAAACTCTACTTTAGGAAAACAATCCACATAATACAAATCTGATGTAAAGTGGTGATTTCTATCTCTTCGATGTAAATATTTTTGTTGTGTCTTGATATATATTGGTTGTATTATTTGAGACTCTGCTACAATCTTTTTATACTCAAATTAAGTTCTCATGTTCATCCTTGAGTTCACTATAATCATCACTTTCAAATTGAGCGCATGAGAGGTTGATATTTACCTCCCATGAAGCATACATAGGATGGTGTTCTCCTTGGATTGAAAATTTAGTGTTTTCATTCTCTGTTTCAAGATCAGGAACTGGAAAAAAAAATTAATTTATTTCCTCAATTTTTCTTTTTTCTAAATTCATTCCTCCATTGTCTTGGATCAATTTTGGGGGGTCTAATATGTTGGCACCAGTTTCAAGAACGTATCTTTCAACGAGTTGAGCTCACTGTAGTAATTATTTCCCACTACATTTTCCTTCTTGCCTTAATAGAAATATCAAATTTGTGGGAAAAACATTTTCGTAATAGTTGAAAATAATGACATCATTTGGAAACATTTCTTGAGGAATATCGTGAAGAAATTTCATAAATCTAAAAGAGAAATATTTAACTGTTTCTTCTTTGTTCAACCTGATTTCAACCAACTTCAAGAAAAGAAAATATGGATATTTTCTTGAGAAATATATTTCGACAAACAAGTTTTCTAGTACATCCCAACTAGTGATGGTTTTAAGCAACAATGAATAAAACCATTCACTGGCATCTTCTTTTAAAGTCAAGATAAATAAATGGCATGCAACATCATTTTGAGCCAAATTAAAAATTTCACAAGCACTGTCAAATTCAATCAAATGTTTCTCTGCATATTCTGAAGCATTCCCACGGAATGTTGGAAATTTATCCATGGAAATATCTGGCAAGGGGTGAATTTATCCTTGCAAACTGAGTGGGCTTATGTGCAACCTTTTCTTTCTTTGGATACCTTCTCCTCTCACTCTTCCTTGAACATTTTTTGTTGATGGAGGAGGAGAAATCTCTTGATAGCATGAGAAAAATTCCTTGGAGGAGTCTTCATATACATCTTCTTGAAATTATGAGATATTTTCAGTGAAGTCATCGAGGCATATTTCTTTAAGATCTTGAGTTTTGAGGATGGAGTTTCTAGGGAGATCATCCTCCCAAATATTTGGTGGTTTTTTGGTTCCATAAAGGTTGTCACAAATGATTTGTGACTAAAATTTCAACAATAAACCTTGAAGGTCATTCAATGCTCTTTGAACAAGGTTCTAAAAAACCCAATTCATCTTGAATCAATATCTAAATTTTCTCTCAAACTGCAACCAAATTTCTTCTAGTATTCCAATAGTATCTAATCCAAAAGGTATCAGATCTCTTGAAAACAAATTGTTCCCTAGTATGGTCACCAAAAATGTTGATGCTCAAATCTGTCAAGACCAGAACAACAAACTCATGAGGACATTAGTCCCCCTTCATTTTTAGAGAGATGGTTCTCCTCTTTGGCTAAAAGATATATATTTGGATAGCTTTGAGTAGAGAGAGCGCTAGGAAGCAAACCCCAAATATTTATTTCTTGGATTTATATGAAAATGGTTCTTCAATAACCCAATATGATATTTATGTGCAACAAGAATTTATTTACAACTAAAAGATTGAAGAGGAGCTGCAATGTCAGAAAATACAAATACTCAACACCACATATGTAATATTCTATAGATACATTCATATCTCCTCACAAGAGAAAGGAAGGAATATTTCTGATCATCTCAAATAATTTTAAAAGAGTATTGCAGTTAAAATGAAAGGGAAATTGATATGTCAATCTCAAATATCTCATACTTAAAACTCAAAGTTACAAGATACAGTCAAGATCAACCCCGAAAGTAATTCTTTGTGGAGTATTTCTCATGAAAGATATCTAACAATATACAAAATTCATTTGACAATCACATATATGGTTGCAAACTCTCCATGATCATATATGAAAAGTCTTGAAATATTACAAGAAAAACACTTGAGAACTTAGCCACATGATTGTTTCAAGAATACAAACACAAAGCTTTGAGAAAACAATGTAGAATAAGAAAAGAATGAAAAGTTTTGCTTCCTGATCAAAATCTTGATTAAATAATGATGGTTGGTATGTCTCTCTCCTTCTCCTTTGAATTCCCTCTGAACAATGAAATCTAAAACTCATAAAGTCTCTCTTTTCCCTTTTTAAAAGAAATGCTCTTTTAACTATTTGAGTAGTTAGGGTTTTTCCTTTTTCTCTTTGAATTCCTTTTTATTTTCTGGTAAATCACTTTAATTAATAAAAAAATTGGAGTCTCATTAATAACTTGAATTCATTTATATTCTTTCTTTAAAGTGGGCCTCGAAAATCTTTAAATAAAAGTTTTTAAATAAACTTTTATTTCGATTAATTTTTAATTTTCTCTCCTTTAAGAGATGCTTGTGTTTTAATTTTCTAGTAAGGATGTGGATATTTTCATCCCTTTAAACCACTTATTATTTTATCTTCATCTTCTTAGCATTCCAACGATATAAAATGTTCCCAAAATCTATCGCCCGGATCTCAAGATATGAACTTGTAAAGTTGAGTTGTCATGCAGGCCCATTAAAAATGCAGCTGACTGATATTTTAATTTCTGGGGAAAATTTAGCAGCCTTCATCCTTTGAAACATCTACCATCCACTTCTACTTCAAAATATATTTCCAATGGTATAAAGTTTGTGCAATTCCGACACCCGGAGCTCAAGTTATGGCCTTTAGAAGATTAACGCTCAACCACCGTCGATCAAATTTTATGGGAAAATCTAAGCCCTTGGATTAATTTCGTGCTCTCTGTTAATTAGTTTTCACGTATAAGGCTCTTATTGTATGCCATGTGGAACTCCTCCATAATATTAAACATATTTCCATGTCATACAAGGAAATTTGGGCACATTTCATAAGGTTACATGTGAATTAAAAAAATTAATATATATAAAGTGTGAAAATTTAAAAGTGAATAAAATAATAAATAATGTTCTATGAAAAGGGAATAAGTGTGGAAGGCACGAGAGTGTCGGAAAGGGGGAAAGGGTAGTGTATGGGGATGGTAGAAATGTAGGTGGTGGAAGAGGGGAGGGAGAAATGTAGGGGTCGGAGTGAGGGGGAGTGATGTATGGTGAGGTGAGGGAGGGTTGAGGTGAGAGTGTTGGGGGTAGACGTGAGGAAATGTGAGGGGGAAGGAAAATGGAGTATGGTGAGTTCGACCAAATGCCATACTCAAAATATTTTAATCATGTGATGTGGGGAGCAGGGAAGGGTGAGGGAGTGAGGGGGTAAATTAGAGTTCGCGGGCTCACGGGGTGAGGGAAGGGAGGTGAGTGAATCCATGAACCCAACAAATATTCGAAACTTTCTAAGTAATGGGTAAGTGAATGGGGAGAAGAGAAAATAAGCATGGAGTAGTATGGTGGAGTTATAAGAGAGGAGTATTTTGAAAATAGGCTAAGTGTTGAGTAATATGGAAGAGAGATGAAGAGAGGAGAGGGTAACACTTAGAAAATTTTCTAAGTGTGGGAAAGGAGAAAGGAGGGAAAAGGGAAGTGGAGATAAAGAGTGTGATGGGTGAAGAGTATGGAGGGTTCCCATGAGTGATATATTTTTATGGGTTTTGAACCCAATACAAGAATATTTTCAAGAGTCTTAACCCAAAAAAAATTAAATGCACTTCCAAAAGATTAGCTTTATTCCACATGAAAGAGGCACCATTTTTCACTTTAAACTTTAAACCTGGATATCTTGAGCACACGAACTCAAATTTCCGATCCGAAAAATGTGTGACGAAGCTGAGACTTAGGGATACATCATGGAATTATAAGAGTTTAAAAATTATCATCTTCCGATGTCATTTGTTTTTATTAATCTGAGAGAGGGAAAATATAGTTGACCAAATTTTGGTCAACAACCTCTTAGTATTTGCTAGATTAATCTTCAAGAATTATTTTATTTGTTATTATAAATACCCCATTACCCTCAAAGGCACTGATTTTACAACTCTCTTGTGGTGAAATTGATCAACAAACACTCTCTTTTGATTCCCTCAATATTTCCACTAACATTGCTAACACTAACACTTGGTAATTTGCTAGTAAACTTGTTGTTGTTGCAAAAGTTTTCTACAACCATCTGAATACACTCTTGTAAAGGTGGCCTAACATTTTTGAAAATTGCATATAACAATTAGACATTACTCTAGTGGATGTGTGCTAAGTTTACATTGTTAATTGTTCCATTTCTGGTTCATAATTATTGTTGTTGTTAAAATTTACTTAATGTTGTTGTACTACCATTCATTGCTGCAAATTCATAACAGCCATAGAAATTTCATTTTCTAGTGTCTACGAGGAGTATTTATTGCATGTTTGGACTTGAAAATAATCATATATTTGTTATAAAGTGTTCTTGTTTCGGGAAGGTACTCAAATAACTTCATACTCCTTATATTTCCTTGACCTAGACTTTTATTTTGGTGATCAAGAGAGGGGGTGATAGACTTGGCTACAATACTTTTTACTTTGATCCCTTGAGTTCACCAGGGAAGCCTCCCCTGTGGTGGACCTCCTCCATCACTAAAACAACAAAATTTATTACTAAGGTGACAATGGTAGGTGTTTTTCATAATTACATAGATTTGGGGGACTTGTGTTGGGCTTTGCACAAGTGCAAATCCTACGGTAACATTTTGGTGCCATTGTCAGGGAGGATAGAGTCATTCTCCTCAATGACATAGTTTTGGTAAACTTTCCTTGAATCCCTTATCTCTCAAGTTTACCTGGCGACTCTACTGAGGGTAGTTACGTCACTTTCCTTTGATGATCCTAGAGGGATCATCTGGCGACTCCACTGAAATATTCTGAGGTGTCAAAAACTATATTGTTAATTTAAAAAATTTATCAATTACAAACTTTTTTCCCTTTAATTTTGTTATTAGTTCCTACCATAGCAGGGATATACTTTTTGTTTAGAGTTTGACTTAATATTAGTTATTACATTTCATAACAAAGTGACAATGTTTTATAAACTTGTGAATAATATAGTATTCAAATAAATATTTGAAAATTCAAAATATTTTTCAAAGTTATTAAAACTTATTAATTCCCTTTTTCAATACATAGAAAGAATGTAGATGGGACATAATTATATGTTTTACTACCTAGAACTATCAACAAATAAAATTAATCAAAAAATGAATTAAAACTATAAATTTAGCAATGGCCATGTAACCATTTGTCATCGAGTGCACCCAAATTTACATGTTGTCACTCAGTGCAACGTTGTAAAAATACCATGCACCACTCTACTCTATCATCTATCATCTATGAATTCATGGGTGCCTACCATGTACAAACACATGCATGCAACCATGTGTCATGAACTTGGTTACTATGAACCACCACAATTTTCCATCTATCATTATGAACTGTTATGAAATATGATTGAAATCAATGCACTCACAATGCTAGCCTTCGCCCAATCATTTAGCTTCTCTCATAAGAGCTCTACAACCATAGTAAGGGGAAAGAGTGTCTTCAACTCAAGAACCTTGATGGCATGCAACCTCTTATTATATCTATGTGAATAGAATTTCTCCACGTTCTCTTTGCTCTTGGAATTTCTCCCCACTTAAAGATTTTAAGGTGGTTCTATCCGTCACAAATTCATATTGTGTCATCAATGATTGATGTTGGATATTATTGGTCTCCTTTTCCTCTTTACATTCATGAGCATGGGATTATATTTGCTTGTCACTATGTAAATTAGAAACATTAACATCTAGTTGTGCTTCCCTTTAAAATCACTAATTTTGATTATTTATGACCCCCATCAATGCACTCCAATTTTTATAATGGGATGTTAATTATATGTGAATCCATGTTAAACCCTAATTTCTATTTTTAACTTTGATCTAGTCATATTTAAACATTGTAAAGAAATGCATGTCAATGCAGTTATCCACTACACAACTATAATTGATTATCGACATGTCATTGACAAGAGTGATGAGTTTCGGAAAAGGCTTTCTTTTTCTTTGTGTGCAACTGTTGATAAGGGCATCAAATTTTATTTATTTTTTTAAATAAATATATGTTGTCACAAGAGAGACGACCTCAATAAATCTTACGACAAAATTTCTATACAATCAACGAAAAATTGTATAGCAATTTCGTCGCAAGATACCTTGTACTCGTCGTTCTTGCGACGATCTCGTCAATATCTGATTCGTCACAATATTTCTTCAGTTTGTCGCTCTTGTGACAATCTCCCTATATTTTCGCTTATGCGACATTATCCCTATAGATTCTCTCTTGCAACGATCTCCCTATATTTTCACTCTTGCAACGATATCTCTACCCTGTCGATCTTGTGACGACCTCCCTACCTTGTCTCTCTTGCGATGATTTTCATAGCTAGTCGCTCTTGCGATGATTTCCCTTCCTTGTTGCCCTTTCGATGATTTCCCTTCCTTTTCGTTCTTTCGACAATTTCCCTTCCTTGTCACTCTAGTGACGGTATCTCTTCTTTGTCGCTTTTGTGACAGCTTCCTAGTGTCGTCACTCTTGTGACGTTGTTTCAAGTTGGTCACACTTTCCACATCAAGCGAAGTGATGTTTCGGAGACCCACGATTCGTTGCAATATCCACGACATAACATCACAAGAGCATCGAAATAGCCTTTGCAAAATGACCCAAATTTACTAGTGACGGAAGCAGAGTATATCGCAGCCAGTGTCACAAGTCGTTCAACAGTATGGATTTGGAAGTTTCTTGCAGGATTATTTGATCATGAGCTAGAGACGACCTTGATACATTGTGATAATAAAATTTGTCTCAAGATTTTGGACAATATATTATTTCATGACAGGTCAAAGAACATTGAGATCAAATATCACTCCATCCGAGACATGGTATAGAAGGGAGCGATAAAGCTCCAACACATATCCATAGATGACTAGATTGTGGACATTCTCACCAAGCCTTTGTCTAGGGAAAAGTTTTTATACTTCAAAGACAAGTTTGGCATGATGTAGAATGTCTCCCTCATTGAGAGGGAGTTTTTATATTTCAACATCAGGCAGACATTATCCCATATTGGTCATGCTGATTTGACTAAGGGAGCATGATAAATTCATTCACCAAGCCATGTTGATTTGGCTAGTGGTGAATGGCCCAGGATGCTGATGCTTCTCCAGTTAGTAGCATCAGGAATACATTCTCCCAGATTGGTCACGTTGATTTGACCAAGGGAGAATGATACATTCACACACGGGGCCATGTTGATTTGGCTAGTGGAGAATGGCCCAGGTGTAGTATTTCTCCTAGTAGTCATGTTGATTTGATGATAAGTGATAAAGACTTGATATGCTCTCACATTTCCTGCTCCAGGATAGAGTGATCTATTTTTATAGGGTATGTTTGAATTGTTTACAAGTCTAGTCAAATGTTGAATATGTAGGCTCAAGAGACCCCTTGTGATGAGGGGATTCTCAGTGAATCTATTCAACATTAGAGCCCTATATTAATTAGACGTGCATGTGAGGAGATTACAGATCAACAAGGCTCATAAACAACTTTTCTAGTAAAGAATAAATGCCAAGAAGACAATTCAAAGCCCATTAAATTATTGAAGAAACCCCGGAAAGAAATTAAAGAAGATATTGAATACAAATGAATAAGTCGGACCCACAAGGATATTAAAGGTGAATTGATTACTATAAATAAGAGTCTTGATCATTTCATTTTCACATCATCACACAACTCTTCTCATCAAGTGCACATTAGCCAGTTGTAGTTGCTAGTTGCTAGTTGTTTGTGGTTCACTATTTTTGGAGGGTTCACTATCTTTTGGTGGTTCGTTATTTCTTTAGGGTTCTTCCTAGGGATGATTTTAGGGGCTAAATTTCGCCGATGGGCTAATTTTCCATGGTTTTTCCAAAAAAGAGATTCACTATTTTAAAAATGATTCGCCCAAATTCTATAGGATAAAATTATTTTACCTCAAAAATCGCAATTTTTTTATAAAAACTATATAAAATCCTTAGAAATTTGAATATTTTTACAAAAATATCGTCAAACATTTATAGTTGGCATATGAAGGATTAGTAAGATTCTCCAAGGTTTCTACATTTTAAAATAAATTTCCATCCTTAAAATCATCCCTGGTTCTTCCTCATGCTAGGGAGAATTTGTGTTAGGGTTTATTCATTGAAATGGTGATGTACTTCTTGGCTTGAATTCTTCTTAATAAAAGTTGTTGGATTTTCTCCCAAGGTTGGGTTTTCCAGGATAAAAATCTCGTTTCTATTGTGCATGGCTATCTTTCTATGATTTGATTGTTTCCATTGTATTTTATTTTGGTTGAGATTTTCAGTGTGTAATTATTCTATGATAACAGTGGCACAAAATTTTGTTTGAAATCATAAGGAAATAATTATCAGATCCGAAAATAGAAAACTCAATAGAAACTGACACAGTGCATGCACAGTTGTATATATTCTTCATATTAAGATAGTCATGTATTACTTATGAAAATAATTGTCCATAATAATAGGAAATTAGATGGCAAATCCACAATATTAGTTATTCCATTCTAGTTTCACACAACACAAATATTAACTCGATAAAAAATTAGATTTTAACCTTGTACAATTAATTACTACAAATAGATTCTTAAAAAGAGCAGAAAAGATACAATGGCACACACACATTACACAGATATTTTACCCTGGAAACCCAAAATGGGAAAACCAACAACTTGTTTAGAGCTGCACCTCTAAATTTGTATTCAATCTCTCTTAATTGTTTACAATACAATATATATATGATCCTGCGGCATCCAAAATCTTAATCCATTGGTGTGGATTAGTCAATAACCCTAATTCCTTAATCAGAATTAGAAAACCATCGACGAAAACCAAGTGCCAAAAAATTGTCAAAAATGGATGCAAAAAAAATCCAACCCCCCCCCGCCCTCCCCCCTTACTCCCATATCATTGTACAGTACATTGGACCAAAATTGCAAAGAATATAACACATACCCAACATGATACCACTTGTTTTTTTTCATAAATGGGGTTATAAGATAGTCAACAATCCAGGGGGGAATGCCCATAGATACTCTAAACAAAAAGAACTTCTCAGTGCTCATAGATTGTGTTAATGAAATTGCAACATTCTCCAAAGTGTCCACCATCTAAATACCTTATTGTATTCACCCATGTCTCTCGTAAAGTGATATTGAACATAAATATGCTTTGTCTTTGAATGATAAGTCGGATTCTTCACCAAGAAGATTGCACTCTAACTGTCACAATCTATCCTTACAGCTTGCTATACCAACCCAATATCTGGACACAATATTTGTAACCATATTTATTCCTTGCTTGCATGAGTGGCTGCCATGTATTTACATTTTGTAGTTTAGAGTGCCACTACAGCCTATCGTTTTCTCATCCAACCAATTGCTCCTCCAAACAGGTTAAACACATACCTGCTTGTATATCTTCTGTGATCCAGATATCCAACCCAGTCTACATCAACAAACCCATGTATGTCCAACATTATGTACAATCATGGTCTTCCTTAGTATCACAATCCATAACTAGTAGTGACACACAAATACCTGAAAAGTCTCTTTGTTGTTGTCCAATTCTCATTCCATGGTTTTGACATATACATGCTCAAAACTCTCACTGCATGTGCAATGTTCATTCTACTACAGACCATTGCATACATCAAACTGCAAATTGTGCTGGCATATGGAACATGAGACATGTCCTCTTCCTTTTCATGTGTCTTTGAACATTAATATACAAATAAATTTACACCTACAGAAATAGGAACCTTGATAGGTTTACATTCCCTCATATTAAACCTATGCAATATTGTCTCGGCATATTTCCTCTGATTTAACCAGTGTTTCTTGTTTTCCCAATATCTTTTAATTTCCATGCCCAAAATGAAATTTGCAACACCAAGATCCTTCATGTCAAATTTAGAGGACAACTGATTTTTCACGTCCTTGATAATCTCCTTGTCATTTCCTATCAACAACATATCATCCACATACAACACCAAATAAATAAGATTATCATCAATTAATTTGAAATACACACAGTGATCCTCTTTACTTCTTGTGAACTAAGTCCCAACATATAAGTATCAAAATTTTGATACCACATCCTTGGTGATTCCTTTAACCCCATACAGGGACTTTTTCAGCTTGCATACCATCTCTTTCTTTCCCATCACAAAAAATCCTTATGGTTGCTTCAAGTAGATTTATTCTTCTAGATCTTTGTGTAGGAATGTTGTCTTCACATTCATTTTTTCTACTTCAAAATAAAAAGAAACAACAACAAATAAAATAAATCAAATTGAAGTTAACTTGGAAACAGGACAAAAAATATCACCAAAGTCAATTCCCTCTACCTCGGAATAACCTTTTGCTACTAATCGAGCTTTGTATTTCTCCACTTTGTCTTTTACATTCAACTTCTTAAACACCCATTTGTTTCCAATGGTATTTCTTCCAATCGACAACTCCACTAGATCCCAAGCCTCATTCTTGTCTAAGGTAGCCATTTCTTCAACTATGGCCTTTTTCCAAAGTTTGTCATCCTCTAAATATGTTCGAAAACACAGGTATTCCAACATAGAACGAACACCTTTAGTAACCACTCACACAACTAGATCAAAGATCAACACACCAATTTTTTGACATGGTAAAACCCCTATGGGGAAACATCCACCACCCCAGCCAACGTGTCCACTTGGAGTAATTTATTAATGAAAAAGAAAAAGATTACAGAGAGATTTTTACAAAAGTGTTTCTCACAATTGATCATCGAAAAATGACCCTCCATGCTCTTTAAATAGATCATGGATCAATCGGGTGTTAAGCCACGGATCAATGTAGTTGTTAAGATCGAGGAGAATATGAACCTTCAGATCACCCTATGTTGGGATCATATCGTGACCGTCGGATTTCCTAACTACAAATGTATACTAAAGAAACACACATTTACCTAACGACACATTAGACCAGGTAGATATTAACTAACTCTTAAGTGTCTAAATAACCTACCATCCCCCGTTAAGAACAACTTGGGATAATATTGAAGGACTTATAATAGTGACATAATAGGAGAAGGAAGGAGGAATTAGAGCTTATCCCCCCTTAATGACAACTTCTTGAACTCCTAACATAGATCGAAGTTTGGAAAACTTCGCTTCTATAAGAGAATTTTTGAAAATGTCTACAACTTGATCTTCTATAGGGGAAAAGAGCGCTTTAATAACTTGATCATGAATGAGATTTTTGATGAAGTGCATGTGTAGCTCGATGTGCTTTCTATGTTGATGTTGAACTGGGTCTTTGACGAGCTTGATGGCACTTTTATTGTCGCACCAAAGTTTCATCGAATGTTGCTTCTGGAATCCAAACTCTGAAAGGATATGTCGAAGCCACAAGGATTCCTGACTTGCATTTACTGATGCTCAGTACTCTACTTCTGCTGAAGAAAGTGAAATAGCTTGTTGTTGTTGATTAAGGTTGGTTGTCATTGATGTCATCCCTTGAAGAAAGCCCCATGGCACAAAGGTTTGGGTAATGGACCCAATATTGTTTGATGTAAATATGACTCATTATTTTTTTGTCATGGTTGATAAGAAGTAAATATGGATGAACTCCAAAGTGGTCCCCTTATGGTGAAATCCCTCACGGGAAGACGCTTTGTGGAGTAAGAGAACCCATGCTTAATTGTGGAATAATGAGATGAAGAAAGTGAATTTGTCAGGGAAAATATCCTAGATGGATAGTTCTTTTCATGTCATTTCCGGTGGTATGTGGAACGACACATAATTCTTCACGGTTAGAGAGTTATGGCCATGAGAAGTTGGAGACCCCAGGTTTGAGTAATGGACCCAAGTTTGTTTGATGAGTAATGGTATGAGTTATGATATATTTTTAGATAATACTATTCTATATGGATATTACATGTCATGTCATTTCTGGTGGTATGTAGAACGTCAAATAACTCCTCACGGTTTGAGAGTTATGCCCTTACAAAGTTGGAGGACCCTCGTATGTCATCTAGAAGCCCCAAAAGGTCAAAGTAGTCAAAGTGGTTTAAGAGATTTTAAAAGGTAAATAATAAAGTGAAGTGATGAGTGTATTATAATTCAAATTTAATACAAAATAAATTATTTCAATAATAAATTTAATGGA